>APFE031116416.1:163255-173494 GCA_000404065.3 Pinus taeda
GTACAACATCAACACCACCCATTGGAATGGAAAGCATTGGGCTATTCAATACATATTCTCCCATGGATAGCTTGATATTATGGCACTTTCCTGAGCAATTTATGGTTCCCCACTTGCAACCATCACTTGACACTCTGGTGCTGGATATAGGAAGCAATTCAATTCTTTGGCTATCTTATAATGAATAAAATTATGGGTACTTCCCGAATTAATCAACACTATTACATTTTTCTTCTTGATATGCCCTTCTATCTTGGTAGTTTTGATGATTGGTAATTCCAGCCAATGCATTACAAGATATGGTCAGATTCATTTCTTCTTTTTCTAGGTTTTTTTCCTGGTGTATATCCTCTTCTTTTGACATTTCTTGTTCCTTTTCTTCTTCCTCTTCACAATCTATGTAAAATAATTTCTTATCAGCACACTTATGACCTTTAATGTATTTGCTATCACAACTATAACAAAGCCCTTTTGCTCTTTTTTTCTTCCAGTTGTTGTGGTGTCAACCTTGTAGGTTGTGGATGGATATGGGCAACAACACTTCCATCTTTATGATTGTGAGTGGTAGGCTTCCTTGTTGCCATAATTTTGCTTTCCATTTTTCTTGCCAACTTGAATGCCTTCTCCAGTGAATCTGGTTCCCAAAGGCGAACCTCATGTTGGATGTTATCTTTTAAAGTCCCTATGAACATATCAATCGTATGCTCCTCTGGAATATCTTTTACCCTTATATTTAATTTTTGGAAGTCCTCAATGTGCTCCATCATTGAACCCTTTTTTGAGATTCATCATTGGAAAAAAAAGTGTTGCTTTTTATCCTATAATGTGTATCATATCATCTGTAAAAATAACCCAAGTGACAATTTGTAATTACGAGAGCAAGCATCGAGACATACAAATGATTGTCCAAAATATAAAGTTGCAATGTGACCTTTGTGTGTTTGCACATTATGGAGATCGAAAAATTGCTCCATCGTATACCATGTTCCGGATGCTAGCCATCAACTTCCTCATATCGATCTTTGGAACATGGTGGTTCTTCGACCAATGTTGAGTCTATGAAATCATGATTACATTTATTTGTTCTCATCATGAGTTTCCTTTACTACCCTTTCGCCATTAGTAAGCATTTCTTGTAGAAACTTTGTCAAATATGTCTTCAAATCTTCCATGTCTATCTTCAAATCGTCCATCTTAGTTTCCATGCCATCCATCTTAGCTTCCACGTCTCCATCTTAGCTTCTACGCCTTTTTTTAAACCATCCATCTTAGCTTCCATGCATCTCTTTAAACCATCCATCTTAGCTTCTACGTTTGTGCGAGTGACATTTGTTGTACTTGGTCTTGCAATTTTGATATATCATGTTGCATTTCTTCCTTTTCTTCTTGAGTCATGCCAGAGCTTCAAGTTGCTTACTAGGTGTTTCCATTTTCTTTCTTCGGGGCATCAATTACCAATCATAATGCTTCACTATGCCCTTTGAATTCCTTCAAACTAATTTTTCAAACCAAGCTTATGCAAAAATTGAAAAAAAAACCTACACACCTTTTTTTTTCACTTTGTAGGAGCCTGATATTGAATCTATTGTATTTCTGTGATTTCAGCTCTTCCAGTTCTGAAATCGCAACCTCCTGTAGCCCTCTGTGTCCTCTTTCCAATTCCACCAGTCTGATCGAAATTGGATTCTCTAAGAAATATTTATGCATAATCTCCCAAGGTGACCTGATTATATACCTTTTCAGAAGAGTGAACTTGTATGAAGTGCCATGTGTCACTATTTTTACCTTTGGATTTGAAAAATATATACAAGAAACTACAATCTGTCCTCTTTCTGTAACTTCTTACGAAATTTCAATATGATGCTCAGAGAGATAGTTATGACGTTTTTCCCATGGTGATTTGTTTGGAATGTAATTTGGGGCTCTACAAAAACCCTAACTTCCTCCGACTATATCTCCAAAAATATAGTGATACATGATCTAAAATTTGGAACCGAGATTCAAACCGATTTCTTCTCAAATGGGTTTTTGTTTTAGCTTCTGAAACTTCGTAGCGAAAGATTTATAGCGAAAATCTCACGATGGCCTATTTTAGCTTAAATTCTAGAGCTTGCAAAAACCCTAACTTCCTCAGATCATATCTCCAAAAATATAGCGAGACAAGCTCTGAAATTTAGACTCGAGGTTCAACATGATTTCTTTGCAAATGGGTTTTTTTTTTGCTTCTGAAATGTCGCAGAAAAAAAATTTATAGCGAAAATGCCATGATGACCTATTTGAAATAGTGAAACCCTAGAATCCAAAGCTCTGATACCAAATGTTAGGAAACCAACTCACAAAAAGATAAAAAGATAAATCAACACCTTAGAATTCAGCCTCTTCAAGGGGGCAACCTCCTTTACATTACACAAATGAACAATTCTTGGATGATACAAATGACAAAACCTCCTTTCTATATATAGGAGTCTAAGGGTCACAATATAACCAAGCGGACCTAACAATAATAATATAAAGACACAAAAATAACAATAGTGGGATTCTATGGGGCACAATAATAACAATATGGGGACAATAGGGGAACAACAATAACAATAAGGGATACAATGACAATAGTAATGGGGGAATCACTAGTATTAAGGGACCTAACACACACACACACACAGATATAATATATATATGTGTGTGTGTGTGTGTGTGTGTGTGTGTGTGTGTGTGTTTTTTAGGCACTTATTACCTATTATTTAATACTGTTGGAAAGTTTTATGAAATACTCTTTGAGTACACTTATTTTCCATTTGATGTACTAAGTATAGAAGTATTATGCATCCACATAATCATGATACAATTAATAATGCACTCATTTATGGAATTGAAACTAATCTGCATGTATTGCACATTTTAATATTTTAATGTTAATATTATAATTAATTTCACAACATATAATTTGCCCTATAGTTTTGTGTTTTTCAATCTTAGTATTTGTTTTATCACGTGGTTTTGCAAATAATTCATTCTGTTGCCTTTCTTATGGGTTACGTATTATGTTTTCCTTTTTCTTGCGTGATGGTACAAGTTGTTAAACTAGCTCACTGAATCCAGAAACTAGAAAAACAACAATAATGTGAAACTGATTTCTAAGTAAACGAGGAAGTCATAAATAACATGTTTTACTCTTGTCCTTTTTGAACTTTTTTCCTTTACATTGATATTAAGGTCTTTCAAACGAATTATGATATATTGATTTTTGCACTAGGCTTCTACAAGGTCTCCTTATGTGCTTCAGCTCGATATTGATATCTAGTGAAACCTAACTAATACATGGTTATGTTCTTTGTCACATAACCAATCTATACATGGTTATGTTTGATCGATGCTTCTGTTGTCTCTATTGCCAATCTTGCAGGGAATTTCATGGTTCTCAAACCCTAGAACCACCATGTATTTTAGATACTCTTCTATTGTCCTCGTTCTCAACTTAACAAAATTCGTAGGTTTGCCTTGTTTTTCATATATCTCTTTGTATTTTCTCATCAAATTTAACTAGAGGTATAGAGATGGTATTTCATAAATGAGCTATGAATAATAATAATAAAAAAAACATTGATTATCATTAAGTCAATCTATGGATCCTTTGACATACAAAGTATCTTTATGCAACCCTAATCAAAGTTCTAATTAATATATTTTTGTTAACAAAGGACACAACGGGTATCTTCCAATCATTGAGCAATATTCCATTTTCCTGCTCCTTTTGTAGGATTCTGATTGAAATAAAGACAAATGTTATCATTGTTATTAACTTTCATGTCCCTGATCAATATTCATAGATCTCTTTCTTGCTGATTTTGCAGTTATGCATTGTGCAAGATAATAAAAAAATTTGTGCCACTAGAGAGGAATCGGTTGAGAAACATTTTGTAAAAAAAATTGGACTACTTGACCTTCCGACCATGCGACTAGAAAGTTGGGATGACTATAAATTTTATTATAAATAATCCGAGCGATCTTTGAACCCCAGCATTGCCCGAACTACAAACTATCCAGCTTAATGAAACCACTCGACTATGCTATAGTCGGGGTAGGGATACAATAGGTGAATCAAAAAACAAAACAAAAAATGCCCGACTGTACAAGTGACATGATAAAGACAAATGCTGACTATAGTATAGTCAGAATTCAAATATAACAAATTGATCATAAAATAAGAAAACGCCCAACTGACATACCTCCCGACCTCTGGTCCATCTGTTCATGTGAATAAAATACTATTTTTGTTGATTTGTGTGTAGTGTGCTTTTTAATAAATATTTTGAAATTTCACATTTTATGTTCAATTGAATTTTGTTAAATCAATAATAATTATTTTTTATGCTTTCTCGATTCCCGGAAACAAAAACAGTTGGCCTGTTTATAAGGAATTTATGCACATGTTCATTTGCGTTTTTCGTGTTTTTCTAGACAGGGTTTTAAGATTTTAGGGTATTATGCGTGCATGCTCTTTTCTGAAATATTGTTCAGAGAAAATTTGAATTAAGTAAAGTGAGTACCAATTCCAAAAAACTCTTTGTAAGCATAACCTCATTTGTTTTAGAGATTCCTAGGTCCAATTTCAAATTTTAAATTAGTAAAACCTATGTATGCTGTATTGGTATTTACATGTCATAAAATCCCCCAAAAAAATAATTCTAGCATCAAATCTAAGATTTTAAGGTCTTTTCCTTGAATGTTGTTCTATTAGCTCTTGTTCGAAGAAATATTGAATTGAGGCAACACAGTACCAATTTCAAAAAATTATGTGTAAGTATAAGTTTTTTTTTTTAGAAATTGCTAAATTCAATTTCAAATTTTGAACAGTTAGAACTTATATATGATTTCTTAACATTTACAACTCTTAAAATTCCAAAACACGCAAAATATCCAACTGCAAATTTAAGATTTTAGGGTGTTTTGGCTGCATGCTCATTTGTTAAGTCGTGTTGCACGAATCACCGAATTAAGGAAACACAAAATCAATTTCAAAATTTTTTGTGTAAGCATAATCTTATTTCTTTTAAAAAATCTTGAATTCAATTTCAAATTTGAAATAAGAAAAAGTTATATATATCCTCTGTTACTATTTACAGGTTATATAATGGGAAAAAAAGGAAAATCTGCAGCGACAAAGCAACAAATAAAGAAAATTAAAGGAAATATTAAGAGCATGGATGTTGGCCCAACACAACAAGTGAACTTCGACGCATTACTTCTGTCAAATTCAAGCTACAAGACGCAAAAATAGGTACGATGACCTGACAAGAGATATTTGAATTTTTTGAGCAAAGAGAATGGTTAAAAAGCCTAAGAGCTACTGAAATAAAGAACAAATGGTTTGAAGCAATTAGAGCAACATAGTTACATAAAATAACAACTAGGGCCAGAATATTTCCCTATTATGACATGATTTCATGGATTCTCTCTTGCGCTGATAGTAAAACTTGAACAATATCTGACCATAAAGAAATTGTGATAGCACCCTAGAAATATGAAGTGTTATCGGCCATATATAAGCCGAGTCCCCCTGCAAATCCCACTCAATTTTGAGTTCCTTCAGAAGTTTCGAAGTACTGCCTTGAAGAAATGTCAAGAGAATTATGATATAGTAATTAGAGGATGGTTGAGAAAAGAAGCAAAAGGTTTCAAGCTCAAAGGGAAAAAGGACTATCCAATAGCTATTTTTAAGAATATTGTTAGATTTCTTATTAAAATGCTAAGAAGATTATATGGGGAACAAGATCCTGAGCATTGTAAAATTAAATGGATTCCAATAATCCATAGCATTTTGAATGAGGGGAAATGCCTAAACTGGACTGACCTTTTGTCACACAATATCACAAATACAGTGAAACTATCAATCTCATCTCGCCCCAAGTTCAATTATATTTTTTGTAAGTCTGCCTATTTGTTAGATGTTGTTATTTTATCTGTCCCTTTTCCGGTCATGAAATGGAATTACCCATCTGACCAACAACTAGTGATTCAAAATTATGCTCCTATTCTATAGGAATCTAATTTTAAATCCCATTTTTATGATATTTTCCACTATGTTTTGATTCCTTTGCATAAAGTCCTATTTGGAATAATACCTCTTAGAATAAGTGATAATCTGAAAGAAGGCCTAGAATCAATAGGTCATTGGTTTGTTGAAGAATTATTCTTACATCACATTTTGTGGCAGTGAAGTTGGTCCCCATCTTTGGCCTTGATATATTCCGGAAAGACTTGCGTTGAGAGAGGTGGCTAATCAAGTTGTTTTGTATTAACAAGCCAAAAAGTTGAGTAAGCTGCAAAAGAAACTCTGGCCTAATTTCCCAATAAAGTTTGGTGACATTAGTATCCAACACAAAGGGCACAAAATCATAGAAGCCAAAGAGCTTGAGGAAATTTGGTTATTTACTCTGCCCCATTATAATTATGACCCTCAAGGTTTAATTGGCAATCATCATATAATTGTCAGTTATAATAAAAAATTTATACATCGCGAATCAACTTTTAATGAGGTTTTTATATGAATTGATGATTTTCAGCAAGCTATCCAAAGAAGCAAAGTCCTACATAGTGAGTGAAGACGACAATTGAAAGAATTTACAGAGGAACTGTACACAAATTTTCTAAAGGAAAAGGCTCTACACCTCAACATTCCATTCCAAGGGTTAAAGGCTACTGAATTTTTGCAATTTAATTTCCATGAACTCACTTCAGAGGCTTCTATTCTTAGAAGGGAAAAGCAGTAGAAATTGAAAAACTAGAAGGTTTTGTTATCATAAGCGAAGAAACTGAATTCACATTTATACAAAATCTAAAAGAGGAACATGAACCTACAGGAAGAGAAAATACTTCAGAAAAAGAAGAAACATCTGAACAAGATATTATTGTCATTAATTCTCCAAAGGAAACAAAGCAAGGGAAACCATAAAGTGTAGAAGTCAAAGAAATGGAAGTACCTAAGGAGAAAGAAAAATAGGTATATATTGAAACTAATACCAAAGAAAATGAGCAAAAACTGGAATCATATAACAGACTGAATACTATATCTAATGTATCTCCTCGGACGTCAGTAACACTGATTTCTATTAAGATTCCTTGGGAATCATTCTTTTTTAAACAACTTTATGAACTAGAGCCAATTGTAGATACTGTTCCATCTATGACATATTAGTATTTTACTAGTCAAACAAAACGAATTGTCCGAAGAACAAAGAAACCAAAATATGATACTTTGGAAATTGCATATGAATTTAGCTGGCAAGCTTAGGGTGATGTAAATGAAAAAGCCTAGGAATCTTCCCAAGCTTTAGGAGCTTTTGTCAATTTCAATTAGTATCATTTGAATGAGCTTGCAACTTCATATGATAATAGTTTACAAAAGATTAAAGTTTTGAAGGAAAAGTTGAAGAAAAATGAATTGTTTAGTGAAGAAAACTAGCAGCAACATCCTACTAATTTAATTCAAGGATTTATTGTACAAAAAGAAAACTCGCAGAAAGATTTTTAGAAACAGTTGGAACAAGTGAATTCAAAACATGGACAAGAGATTCAAGAATTGAGAATATTACATGAATATCAAACCAATATATGGAAGGAAGAAGAATAAAACAATTTTTCCATTATTGTCACAACTTTGCAACATGAAATTGAATCTGTTAAATATCATGTGAATGAGAATCAAGAGGCAACACAGAGTCTTGATATTTTCAAAAATCAAGCTTTACAAATTTTTCTAATTTTAAGGAAGAACCAATCAAAGTTCTATAAAAAAAATGGGCAAAATCAAAATGGTTTATCAAGAAATTAAAGATGTAAGTGAACGAATTGATTCATTGGTAGAAGACGACAAATAAATTAAAAGCAAGTTTGTCTCTATACTTGACTGGGAAAACAAATTTCAATCTATTGAAATTCCAAGAGTTTCAAAGAGAGACAAAATATTGATGCTTGCTTCGCTAAGTTGCAGGGGGAGAGAACAAAAATAAATTAGAGCATGCATACAAATGGCATATGAGTAAAATTTATTAATTTGGGAAAAATGAACATACTTTATAGAAGAATTTAACCTATCAGGCAACAAGTCATTAAAGGAAGCAGTTCCAGGAGAATTAAAATAGCCAAGAAAATATATTGTTGCTAAGGACCAGGTAGAAATAAAAAATATTACGGTTTGGAAACAACAAAGCTTCAAAAAAATTCTGCAACTGCCTTTTGAGCAAATCAGACTTATTGCCAAGTTTGAGGTCAAATATCATAGGAAGAAGAAAGAGGCACACAAATTAATTTCCATATGTCAGATCAACATCAATAAGTTTCCTCCCATTTGTTTCTCTGCATTGTACGACTTACATTCACAATGGGCAGCTTATATTGAATTACATGCACCTGATCTGCTACTTAGTATCAACTACGAAGACTCTGAAGATGAGGAGTAGATCCCTACTTGCCTACCAAATTTCAATTAAACATACAACATTTCATAATTTAGTTTTTAGTTGCAAAAAAACTATTTGTTTTGACGCTCCAAGGCCTATTTTATTTTATTGTATTTTAGTATTTATGGACCTTATTCCTTTGTGCACAACATTCATAATCAGTGAACACTGTAGACTTGAAAGTTTTTAATCAATTTTGAAATGCCATCTTTTTTCAATACCATTCTCAGTGCTCATGTGTAATGAATTGTGGCATTCATGTCAGTACATGATTTTAATTACTTGATAAATGCCCCTAATTTTGCTCTATGACTTGTGTTGTTTGATTTCGAGAGAGCGTTTGATAATTGTATTTAATATTCCTTGTGAAAATTTTGCAATTTACATTTTTTTATAATCAGAAATTAAAGAATTGTATATTCACTTATTCCTATTTGATCAATGTAATACAATAGTCAAATGTAGGAAAATTTGCTCTTCTCTATGACATAGAAATTGTTATTGATTAACTTTAAATCATGCATGTGAAAATATTGTAGAAAAATACTAAAAAAAAACTAGGTGGGGAGTATCAACATCCGAAAATATTTTTGAAGTTTTTATTTACATGTTCAACCAAAACTTATCTGTTCAATCTTGTGAATTCAACTCCAATTGGGAATTTAAATTTCATGACATTATGCATAGTGTGATGCTCATTTAAACCTTTCAATTGTTGGTATTATATTGATTAAATCATTGGTTAAATGAGCATTTGTAATTGATATTGATACATGCATAATGTACAAGACTTTGGAACAATATGTCAAATTGTCCAAGTGAGAATTGGTATGCACATTTGCATGGGCCAGTTTCTTTAGTTATTGAAGCTAGAATATCTATTGTGCTATGTAAGAGAAGTGGGCCAAAATTTTCGGTTTCAAAATTTTGATTATCTTGCAAAATATTATATTCATGGCCATCAATGGCTCCACTGAACTATAGATATTAGTTTATTTTATTTTTTTGTATAAACAACGAGACCGTTGTTACAAGTGCTATAAAGGCATATGAAACAAAAAAAGAAAAAAGAAAAAACAATTGGAGTTTTGATCGAGCACATACTAACTTCTTCCAAGAGGATTTTTTACCACTTGTCAACAATTGCTTATTTAAATTGAATGCAAAGAATTAAATTGTTGCAGTCATACTTGTGCCTTGATCCCTATTGACATTCATAATACATATAATATAAGACACTCATATATTTCTTGTTAAAATGTTTATCATTAAATATGGCACATTAAACTTATTATTATTTTGAGCATTGTTGTACAAGTTTGCTCAACAAAGATGCATTGTACTAGTTCTTATTGCACTATTGTCTCATGTTATGTATGTGTGTCATTATGTCCATGAAAATCGATATGCCTATAATATCAAGCACAACGTGACAACAAATTCTATGTTGAACCTTGGTTGCACACTGAGTATGCCAGGGTTCTAGCATAAAAGTTATTGTACACAAATCTAGCACAAAGAATTGGTCAAATACTTGCACATTTTCTCAAAAAATACTCTATCAATTACTATGTTCTTGTCAGGCCAGGAGTAACTCCAGAAAACTAATGCATTTATTCATTTAGCCAGCTATCTATTATATACATGAATGTGATTTTTCAGTTCATCTTCTCGATGACTGTTCACATTCAGTTCCCCAATCACTGAGGATTAGGTGTCAACATTCCCCCCCTTAATCTGAAGGGATGTTGGTGAGTCCAAGCATCGTTCTGAATCTTTC
>APFE031116418.1:0-19433 GCA_000404065.3 Pinus taeda
TCCCTAGACTTAGCCAAATAAATTTTAGCCAACATACAAATTAACATGTGATAAAATAAAGATAGATTAGCAATTTTATATGAACTTATGTAAATAAAATGACAGATTAAGCTTAAAGCTCAAAACACAATTAACAAGGATAAATGATACAAAAAAAAAGAGTGTATGTACATTCATAGGTGATAAAGAGCCAAATAAAATAAAGAAAATCCTACCATTTGGTCTTAAGGGACTAAACATACATAACTTTCACCTCATAAGTGTAATTGTTTGAAACCAAAAAATCTACCAAGGGATTTCATGCACAAGATGATTTTTGGACAAGTTCTCACCATCAATAGGAAGATGGGCTGCTTCAAAACTAAAGCTTACATTTATCTGCATTTCAATATCATCAACCTTATCCTTTCAATGATTATAGGTAGAAGAAAAACATTGAACAAATCATCATTGTAACCCTTAAAACTTTGAATACAATATCACCACCCACCCTATTGGAAATGAGCTAGGTATTCCTCATAAGACTCTATAATCTCACCACCAATAATCTTGGTTCAAACTATAGGTTCCATGAGAGGATTCGTTCATATAAGGCAAAAAAGGTTTCACATAACAAACCCTACCCTTATAAAATGACATGTAATTTGAAACTTGAAACTTCAACGAAAAGAATGTGGTATAGAACCTTAGGGCATGAAATGACTAACTGGCATGAAATACCAATTGTAAAGTGTGATCATGATAGGAGTTCAAAGTAGAAACAAAACTAGGAAGTGTGAAATATTCTAACCATGTGATGAGTATTCAGTTTTCAAAACCAATGCTTCCCAACTTACATAAACAAACCCATGTCGTTATGTATCCACAAGATTTTCCCCATTTTCCCATAGCTAAAACTATTGCATGTACACACATAACTAGTGGTTTCTAAGTGTCAACTCTAGAAATTATGACTTATCACTTGCACAAATCCATAGGGATTTCTCATTAATTATGAAAAGAAACAATGTGTGGTGTTAAATTAAATCACTTCAAACCAGAACAATTAACTGTCTAGAATATAAATCCCAAGGTTTAAAAATACTAGGTGGTGTCATATATATAATTTGAAAGGTAGAAACTCTTAATAAATCATGGAATATGAACAAATATAAAATGGAGACACATGTTACAAATTATAACAAGGTCTTAAAATAACCAACTAATTCATAATCCAGAAATATTCAAAACCATATTGTATACAAAATACCATGTCATAAACATAACTTCAATCTATAAACAAAGTAAGAGAGAACATAATAACAAAATAAATGCACCCAGTTCACATGTAGAGTTGATTCAACATATTCTATAACATCTTGAAATTACTCATATTAAGAAATAGAATGTGATAGCTATGAGGGTCTATAGATAGTGTAACATTATGTATGTGGCAAAACAATCATCAACCAACCAATTGTGGTTAAGATTTGGAAATGTTCCTTTAAGACTAGGTGGTGTCATATAGTTTGAATGGCTGAAACTTTTAATAAATCATGGAATATGAACCAATATAAAATGGAGACACATGTTACAAATTATAACAAGGTCTTGAAATAACCAACTAATTCATAATCTAGAACTATCCAGAACTATATTGTATACAAAATACTGTGTCATAAACATAACTTCAATCCATAAACAAAGTAAGAAAGAGTATAATAACAATATCAATACACCAATTTCACATGTAGAGTTGACTCAACATATTCTATAACATCTTGAAATTGCTCATAATAACAAAGAGAATGTAATAGTTATGAGGGTATAAAGATAGTGTAACATTATGTATGTACCAAAACAATCATCAACCAACCAATAGTGGTTAAGATTTGGAAATGTGCCTTTAAGCTCTTGCCCGATCATAATAAGATATTATAATGAATAGAAAAATATGTCAAATTTTAAATGAAATTAACACACTTATCACAAGGGCCGATAAAATCTCTGTTTGGAAAAGTTAATTGTCAAACCAAGGTATAAAACAAAATAACAAAAGTTGAAAATATTAGAAAAGAGGACATTTCATTTGAAAAATGCTAGGGGAATCTCTTGGGTAGCTATCCAAAATGCTATGATAAAACATGCATTAGTGCTTCAAAATGTATTTCCAAATTGGCAGATTCTCTATAACAATGTAAAATACACAGAAATTCTTTGTAAGAATGTAGAAAACAAGAATATACGAGCCACATCGAATCTAGGTTTCGGAAAGATAGAGGGAATATCTTCATTCCATCCATATTCTGATCCCATTAAAACCTTCATAATTTTCTAGTGGCAAGATTGTAGAAAAGAAAAGGCCTCATTTATGTCAACAATTTAGAGTATAAACAAAATATACAAAACAATGATTCATCTCATCGATTTTAATAATTTATGCATTAGTTTGGTTAGAAACCACATCTACTAAAAAAGGATTGCGTCATAACCAGTTACTAAGAAGTGGGGGAGCTCTAATCCGTCAAAATGGCAAAAACCCTCGCTTCCTTTCACTATGCAGAATCCCTAGTATATACCTAACAGACATTCCCTAGTTTTGTTATTCTCTAACTGTAACCAACGCCTGCTTACCCTCCTGCTTATATTTGTACACAACTTTTAAATAGCCAAAAAGGATTTAGGTAAGCGACATTCAATGGTGTCCAAAATGTATCTCGTCTTATGGTAACCATCACATCTCTGATCCAGAACATAATTCTTGGCAGACTCTGGGTGGCTGCACCTCTGCAAAATCTCACACTCTGCTTGATAGCTGTGGTTGTAACGACTCCTCCACATTACATATACAAATAATAATTTTTTTTTATATTACAAGGTTTGCATCATTACACTCCTAATTTCGAGTTGAAATAGCTCTGTACTTTTCTATTAATGAGTTAGGTACCATCATATCCATGATATCAGATCTTTGATTAAAGGTCTAACTGACATCCTTAATTTTGGTTTAAGTGTTCATGTTCAGGTGGACTATATTAAATGTTTTTTGCACCACGGGGCTTCCAACCATCCTCCTACTATTTCATGCTCATACTACCTTAGTCACATGGCTTACTAAACTACATCTTATTGCTATGGTTTTGATGTTTATCCTATCATTAATTCCCCTGCCATGACTGCACAACTCGGGACTCCCGTCTCATCGACAGTGTAGAGCCTGGTTCACAACGGTTGGACTGCCTCTGGGGTTGTTCACAGATCCAGTTTGCGAAGACGATATTTCATTTCTCTGCATCCTTCCTTCGAGCCGGCTTTGGTTATGCATCTCCTCTTATAGACCTGTTCGGCTTATCAAACCAAAGCTACGATGTGGGAAGAATTCATAGACACAGGGTCATGGTTTGCTTTCAGGCGAGTATTCATCGAGTGAGATAAATTCCCAAAGCAATCTCTATTATAATTCCTTTGCAGTTGATGTATGTGCTTAAATGCTATTGCCTTGTTTCTAATCGGCATTTGTGGTTTGATTTGACTTGTAGGAAGCTCGACTCCTAGTTTAGGGTTCTCTACTTTGCTCGATAGCGAGATTCTTCTCAAATTTTTGTCACTGAGAGCTTCTGGGTAAGATTCCACTCCAGTCTGGTGCTTTTTTTCCTGAGGGGAAACACCCCTAGAATGCTTGTGGTTAGAGCCTCTGCTCTCTAAAAATTAAGCTTTTCTTACCTGTTGAAAATTATTGCAGTCATTGCATGGTTAAGGGTTTATGGTTTTATGTGTGGTAGGCGAAATACCCATTTCTATTCTGAGGGGTTTACTTGTACATTTCCTCCATATGAAATGAGGGTTTTTCTACTGGCTACAGGTCGTGAGTTTACGGCAGCACCGATATTGTTATATGTTAATTTTTGTGTTTATCATGGGGGTTTACATTTCTTGGAACTAAGATATGTTGCCCAAGTTTTACTCTGGTTTCTTGGGCTTGTAGCCGAAACGTTCCTCTTTGTAATGGATTCCGTTTTTCTTAGCTTATATATCAATGTCTAGTTTAATGATATCAATGTATGGTTTAATGTGTAAAAACTTATGAATTATATGGAAGCAATTTGCATTTCAGTCTATGTTTTAAGCATTTGTGACGTGGCTTCTCGAATTCACACAAGCTGATTTGTTCTTAAGTTTCCAATCCATTTGTCCAAGTAGGGCTCGCTGTGGGAAACTTGATTTAGAGTTTTCTTTTAAAATTCATACTATTTATTCGTTTCTGTGTTGAAGTTGCTTGGTACTATGTCTTGCATGGTTACGATGTAATTGTTTCCCTGTTCTGATTAATATAGAGCGTTAGTTAACTCATTCATTGGTTTAATCAAAATTAATGGCAAGGGGTTTCAATACCTTGTAGGGTTTAGGAATACTAGGTGGGATTTGGAATTGTTAATTGATAGTCCATTCTAAGAAATCTAGCTAGGTCCGCCTTAAGGTTTCTATCCCTAAACCATTGCTTTAACAACCTCTTCTATGCTTGTTCTCTTTGAAATAATGGCATCTCAAGGTCTTATTCTTTTCCTAAATTATTTAAAGTTTCAAACAGTCAGAGAAGATTAATTCCCAGTTCTTTCTGCAGTATTCTACAATAAATTATTTCTTTTTCTTCTTGTATTGAAGACTAGTACAGAGTTGAAACTCTACAATAATCCTACATCAGTCAATTTTTCTCTGCATTTAAAAATACATCTCCAGATTCTGCTTACTGCATTTCTACAATAGTCATTCTTCCTGTGTTAATAGAATTGTAAAGATTATATTTATGCAAATAGTATATTCTAGTTTTTCAGGAAAATGCATTGTTTCTCACAGTTATATTTTACTACTTTATCTGTAAATATCACTATATTTAAGTTTTCCTTTTATCAGTAAATAAAATGCAACCGAAACCTACTATTAACTTTTTCAACTATCACCTTAGCATTAGGCCTCTACCCATTTCTATTCACAGTAGAAGACACCTAATTCAGTTTGGTGCAAAAGTATAATTTTCATAAGGTACCTCATATCTGAGTTGCATTTATGTAAGGAACTCCAAAGGTAGAGGTCACCTCTGGGTTCCATCGCTAGTCAATCCTTTGTCCATGAGATTGTCTTTTGAGACCAAATATCCCCCCTAGCTTGCTCACAGAACCTTCTGTCTTCTGCAAGTTGCTCGCGCTCAGTGCTCATGCTATCTGGTCATCACCAGATGTAGCAAGTTTTCCCTTTACTGCCTGTCATTACAATGCAATTTTTCCTCTCCCCTACTTTCTTTTCTTTGGAAGCTTTGCACAATTAGGGGTGGTAGTTAGGGTTTTTCCAGCAACTATTTTTTGTCAACTTCCTTCCCTCAAAAGTTACAAGATCTGTTGATACTTAAATCATTTCTTATTTTCAAAATAAAAATTATTATTCAATTCAAACAGATAATAACACCAATTATTCAGTTTGTTCTTACTGCGGTAAATAAAATATTTTATAGCTTTTTGAGGACATTACATCTCCCCCTCCTGAAATCAAACACTGTCTCGATGTTTCCCGGCTACAAACAGTCCTGGATAAGCTTCTCTAATGAGTTTTTCATCCTCCTAGGTGGTCTCATCTGGCCCAAAGTGTTGCCATTGCACTTTAACCTGGGTGATGGCTCGTTTCCACAATGTTACTTCTCTCCGATCTAGTATATTCAGAAGCTCAACCAAGATTTCTCCTTCTAGCTCGACCTGTAACACACAATAATTTAAGTCAGTTTTTCCTTAGTAAAAAAAATTGATTAGTCTATCTAGGATACTTTCCTACCTGTATGTCCTACCAACTGATTACGTGCTTAGGATCATAAACGTATTTTTTTAATACAGACACATGGAAGATGTCGTGGACCGGAATATGACTTGGCAGAGTGAGCTGGTATGCCACCGGACCAACTCTCGCTAAGATCTGAAAAGGTCTACAAAATTGGGGTGCCAGCTTGGCACTCCCACTCCATTGTAGTGTGCTCTTTTTAGCTCGAATACTCACATACACATGATCTCCTACTTGGTACTCCTTAAAATTTCTCTTTCGGTCGGCGAAATTCTTTTGCCTATCCTGGGCTGCCTTTAAATTGGATCCTACCTTCTTGACCATTTCCTCCATTTCTTTAAGCATTTCAGGGCAGGGCATCGACCTGTCCTCTATTCCCCCCAGCTTGAGGGTGTGCGACATTTCTGTCTATACAACACTTCAAACGGGCTCATCTGCAGGGACCTATGATAGCCATTGTTGTATGTGAACTCGACCAAGTGCAGGTAATCTTCCCACTTGGATGGTTGTTGCATTACATATGATCTTAGCATATCTTATACAACCTGATTCACCCGTTCCATTTATCCGTCAGTCTTAGGATGATAAGCGGTACTGAAATTTAGTTGAGTTCCCAATTCCCCAAATAGAGTTCTCTAAAAGACCAATGTAAATTTTACATCACGATCAGATATTATAGTTTTTGGTAACTTGTGCAGCCTAAAAATATTTTGCATAAAGATATGGGAAATATGCACTACTCTGTAAGTAGATTGTACTGGTATAAAATGAGTTGATTTGCTTAACTTGTCCACCACCACCATGATGGAATTGTTGTCTCTTTTTGACTTGGGTAATCCTATTATGAAGTCCATATAGATGGTTTCCCATTTCCACTCCGGAATTGGTAGTGGATGTAATAACCCAACAGGGTGCTGGTGTTCTGCCTTAACTTGTTGGCATTCTAGGCAACGTGTCAAATATTCTGCTACATCTTTTTTCATCCCAGGCCAATAATATTCCTTCTCGAGTGCAGTAATCATCTTTTGATACCCGGGGTGCCGAGCATAATGAATCTTATGAAATTAATCTAAAATCAAGCTTTTAATGCTATTTTGGTTGGGCACATACAACCCTTTTTTATAATTCAGCATGCTAGCAGCATCCATAGCATATCCTTGTTGATTTTCTTTACTGGTTCGATTTTGAACTTGTTGTCCTATTTGCTGATATCTTGAATCTTGTTCAGCTACTTTTTTAATCATTTCATCAAAGGTACTTCACCCCTCGCTGCAAGAAATCTCGTAGAGACATTGTACTTTTTGACTTAAAGCGTCCGCCACCCAGTTTTCTTTCCCTTTCAAATGATTAATATTGAAGTCAAAACCACCTAGGAAATCTACCCACCATGCCTGCCTAACATTTAAGGTAGGTTGACTAAAATAATTAGTCAAGCTGTGATGGTCTGTCAATAATGAAACTTTTTACCCATCAGGTAATGGCACCACATCTTTAAGGCACGAATAACAACTGCCAACTCCAGATCGTAATTGAAATATTTATGCTCATGTTCTTTTAATTTTCTAGACTCATAGGCGATTACCTTTCTTTCTTGCATTAGTACTCCTCCTACCCCTTCCTTACTCACATATGTGCACACCACATAGTCCTTACCTGGATCAACTATGCTTAGTATAGGTGTGGTGGTGAGCAGATGCTTGAGTTGTTCAAAATTCTTTCGGCATTTTGCGGTCCATTTAGAAGTTTTCCCCTTTTTCTACAAAGAAGTGATAGGGTAAGCCACTCTCAAAAATCCTTCCACAAACCGCCTGTAGTAACTAGCTAATCCCATGAAGGATCTTATGTCTGTTATGTCCTTTGACACTGGCCATTCCATTATGGTCCTTATCTTTTCGGGATCCACAACGATCCCATCTTTAGTGATTATATGTCCCAAGTACTGAATTTGTTCCTTCAAGAAATTGCACTTGTTGTATTTGGCATATAATTGGTGTTCTCGGAGAGTTTGCAAGACCAATCTGAGGTGCTCCTTGTGTTCCTCCACATTCCGGAATATATCAGTATATCGTCAATAAAAATTAACACAAACTTGTCTAAGTACTAATGAAATATGTTGTTCATTAAGCACATAAAGGTTGCGGGGGCATTGGTTAACCCAAAGGGTAACACCACAAAATCATAGTGTCCATATCGAGTTCTAAAAGCAATTTTGGCTATGTCTTCCTCTTTAATTCTGATTTGGTGGTATCCTGATCGTAAGTCAATTTTTGAGAATATCATTGCCCCTTTTACCTGATCAAAAAGTTCATCAATACGGGGTAAAGGGTATTTATTCTTAATTGACAATTTATTCAACTGACGATAGTTCATACACATACAAAGGGTCCCGTCCTTCTTTTTAACAAACAACAAAGGAGCTCCCTAG
Source organism: Pinus taeda (assembly GCA_000404065.3). Classification (NCBI taxonomy): domain Eukaryota; kingdom Viridiplantae; phylum Streptophyta; class Pinopsida; order Pinales; family Pinaceae; genus Pinus; species Pinus taeda. The sequence goes on from APFE031116418.1 coordinate 8,228, forward strand.
GGTGACACACTGGGGCAGATGTAATTTTTGTCCAACAGCTCCTGCAACTGCATTTTCAATTCTGTTAATTCTGACGTGCTCATTCAATAAGGAGCTCAGGATACCAGGGCTGCCCCCGACACCAATTCGATAGTGAAGTCTATGTCTCTCTTGGGTGGAAGTCCTGGTATCTCTTCTGGGAACACATCTGCAAATGCTTGTATCACTGGGATACTTTCCAATGTGGCAGTCTTGTCTTTTGAGTTGGAATAACCCACTTGGATGGCATAAATCTGACATCCTTTCCTGATACATTTTTCCAATTGAGAGGCAGTTATTGGCCGAATCTGCACTGGCCTCATAATACCTTGCATCCCTTGCATTTCTCCAAGCTCATCCCTATAGCAGATAGTTTTTATTTTACAGTTTATAATGGACCAGCATCTTTCCAACCAGTCCATGCCTATCAACATGTCATATGATCCAAGGGGAAGTACTTTTAGATCTGCCATCACTGGCTGACCTGCTATCTTCAAGCGGCCGTTATTGACCTTAGCTATCACACGTCTCTTTGCCCCTATTGCGAGCTGTACTAGCCAAGGGTCTTTAAAATTAATAATTTATAACTTACATTGTTCCACAACCTTAGGAATAACATAGCTTAATGTATCTCCAGGATCAATTAAAATAGTTATAGTATAATCAAAGATCCTACCTCCAAACTCCACCATAGTTAGTTGGTATTCTGCCTGACGATCTTCTAGAGCGGCATTAATTCTCGGTGAACTATGGCCCACGTCGCCAACTGTAGATGCTTCATGGATCTGCGAAACCTATTCAATACCCTTTTGATGGGGACAATTTTTAATGTAATGAGGCCCTCCACATCTCCAACATTGTACTGGAGGCCTTGTTGTCCCTTCATTGTCAAATTTTCCAGATTTTTTGCTGATTCTAGATTCAATGGGTGGCTTCAATTTGAGGAGGTTCTTATGAAGATTTATGTTGTTTTTCCCTTTGGAAAATCCTTTGTTAACACTTCCATGATTTCTTTTAGTTCTCCCAACCATCTTATTACCTCTCTTGTCAACCCACCTCTTTCCTAGAATTTGTCCCTTCTGCTTACTTTGTTGATAACATATCCTAGCCTTTCATATCACCTCATCCATCATTTTTGGGCTATCAAACTCAATTCTTCCCATCATCACCAAGGGTAAACTACTGACGAACCGCTGTACCTTAGCCTTCTCCTCTCATATGTAGGGCACATAATGGAGTAACAAGGTAAATCGAGGGATACACTCATCCATTGTTTGTTGTCTAAGTCACAGGTCATGGAATTCCTTTGCTTTCTTGTCATAAAATCGTTCAGTCAAGCATCTTTCCTTGAAATATTTTTGAAATTTTGCCTAAGTTATATTTTGTTCACTTACCCCTCATACAATCTTGACCTCTTCCCACCATAGGGTGGCCTTTCCTTGCAATTGGAAAATGGCCAACTGCGCCTTGAGATTGTGATTGTATTCATACAATTGAAAATATTTTTTCATGTTAATCAACCAAGCCTCAGCGTCCTCCTCCAACTTTCCATCGAAACTCCCCTTGTAATTCTATTCACTGCCTTTTCGATGTCGGGTGCTCAGAGGCATTATCTGACTTTTCTTCTCAATTCTCTTCCCTTCCTTTTGACTTTTCCTGATCCGTGTGGTAGCCTTGTTCTTCTGCCATTCATAGCTACTCACGGTTGGGGTTCGGCTAGTGCTAATTCTGGTTGTTAGACATGCTTTCCATGATTTTTTCCTATTCCATAGTTAATCTCACATTGTCCTCCCATAGGGCAGCCATCTCATTCTTTAATTCCTAAACTATCTCCAATATCACAAGATTAGTGTTGTGGGCCTCCTCTCCTAGTTGCACCCATATCTCAAGATTAGTTTCAGGGCCTGTTGCAGGTCCCTAACCCATCACAATCCTGTGTGGAACACTGTCTGTTCTCCTCATAATCTGTTTTCATCTGTTTCCTGAGCTTAACACAGGTAAAAACAAAATGTTAACACAATAACTGTTTTTTTTTGAAAAATAGATAACACATGATCTGTTTATTCCCATTTAATATATTTTATAGAGGCCACATTTTTGTAACCTTGGCTCTGATACCACTTGTAACGACTCCTCCACATTACATATACAAATAATAATAAAAATTTATATTACAAGGTTAGCATCATTACGCTCCTAATTTCGAGTTGACATAGCTATGTACTTTTATATTAATGAGTTAGGTACCATTGTATCCATGATATCAGATCTCTGATTAAAGGTTTGGCTGACATCCTTAATTTTTGTTTAAGTGTTCATGTTGAGGTGGAATATATTAAATGTTTTCTGTGCCACGCGACTTCCAACCATCCTCCTACTGTTCCATGCTCATACTGCCTCAGTCACATGGCTTACTAAAATACATCTTATTGCTATGGTTTTGATGTTTATCCTATCATTAATTCCCCTACTCTATGCTGGGACGTGGCATGGGCAGGCCGTCCTACCGTGATTGCAAAACTCGGGACTCCCATCTCATCGACGGTGTAGAGCCTGGTTCACAATCCGACGGTTGGACCGCCTTTGGGGTTATTCACTTCTCCGGTTTGTGAAGACAACATTTCATTTCTCTGCATCCTTCTTCAGAGCCTGCTTTGGTTCTGTATCTCCTGTTGCAGACCTGTTAGGCTTGTCAAACGAGAGCTACTATGTGGGAAGAATTCGCAAACACATGGTCATGGTCTGCTTTCTGGCGGGTATTCATTGGGTGAGCTAAATTCCCAAAGCAATCTCTATTATAATTCCTTTTCAGTTGATATATATGTTGAAATTTTGTTGCCTTGTTTCTAATCAACATTTGTGGTTTGGTTTGACTTTTAGGAAGCTCGACTCCTGGTTCAGGGTTCTCTGCTTTGCCCAATGGAGAGATTCTTCTCAATTTTTTTTGTCACCGAGAGCTTCTGGGTAAGATTCCACTCCGGCCTGGTGCTTTTTTGCCTCAGGGGAGACACCCCTAGACTACTTGTGGCTAGAGCCTTGGCTCTCTGAGAATTAAGCTTTTCTTACATGTTGAAAATTATTGCAAACATTGCATGGTTAAGGGTTTAAGGTTTTAAGTGTGACAGGCGAAATACCCATCGCTGTTCTGAGGGGTTTACTTGTACATTTCCTCGATATGAAACGAGGGTTTTCCCATCAGCTGTGGGTCCTGAGTTTATGGTAGCACTGATACTGGGGGTTTACATTTCTCAGAACTAAGATATGTTGCCCAAGTTTTATTCTGGTTTCTTGGGCTTGTAGCCGAAATGTTCCTCTATGTAACGGATTCCATTTTTCTAAGGTTATATATCAATGTCTGGTTTGATGATATCAATGTATGGTTTAATGTGTAAAAACTTATGAATTATATGGAAGCAATTTGTTTTTGGGTCCATATTTTAATGGTTTGTGATGTGGCTTCTCGAATTCACACATGCTGATTTGTTCTTAAGTTTCCAGTTCCGTTTGTGTGAGCAGGGCTCGCTGTGGGAAACTCGATTTAGAGTTTTCTTTTAAAATTCATACTATTTATTCATTTTTGTGTCGAATTTGCTTGGTATTGTGTCTTGCATTGTTACGATGTAATTGTTTCCCTATTATGATTAATCTAGAGCTTTAGTTAACTCATTCGTTCGTTCAATAAAAATTAATAGCAAGGGGTTTCAATACCTCGCAGGGTTTAGGAAGACCAGGTAGGATTTGGAATTGTTAATTGACATTCCATTCTCAGAAATCTATCCAGGTCTGCCTTAGGGTTTCTATCCCTAAACCCTTGCTTTAACGACCTCTTCTATGCTTGTTCTCTTTGAAATAACGACATCTCCAGTTCTTATTCTTTTCCTAAATTATTTAAAGTTTCACACAGTTAGAGAAGATTAACTCTAGGTTCCTTTTGCAGTATTGTACAATAGATTCTTTCTTTTTCTTCTTGTATTTAAGACTGCTATAGAGTTGAAACTCTACAATAATCCTACATCAACCAATTTTTCTCTGCATTTAACAATACATGTCCAGATTCTGCTTACTCCATTTCTATGATATTCATTCTTCTTGTGTTAATAGAACTGTAAAGATTATATTTATGAAAATAGTATATTCCAGTTTTTTAGGAGAATGTTGCATTTCTCATAGTTACAGTTTACTAGTTTATCTATAAAGATCACTATATTTAAGTTTTCCTGTTATCAGTAAATAAAATGCAACTGAAACCTACTATTAACGTTTTCAACTATCACCTTAGCATTAGGCCTCTACCCTTTTTATTCACAATGGAGGACACCTAATTCAGTTTGGTGCAAAAGTATAGTTTTCTGAAGGTACCTCATACCTGAGTTGCTTTTAAGTAAGCAACTCCTGTTGGACACCTAATCGTCAATGGGTTAGTGTGGAAGCCGAATAGACAAAAAGAAGTCCAAGAGACCTTGGGATGTGAAACCCAACGGTCAAACTATGTACTATAAATGTATATCTCTTGTTAATAAAAAATGTGATCTCATGTTTTATCCTTCAGATTATGTTGCTGCCCATGTTTGTTTAACATGGTATCAGAGTAGGGCGTATTCCTACCCTGCATAATTAATTTGAGCCATTTGTTTTATGGCCTTTCTGTGTAGGTTATTTCTACCATGACTTCTACATTTCATAAATATTTTCTCAGCTAAATTCTAGCTACAACCTCTGTGATTTCTACAACCCTATTTTTACCATTCCTAAAATTGGTTGTAACTCCTTGTACCAGTTTTTCTGCCTATTTTCCTGTTTTTCCCATAGTTTAGAACTAACACCCCTGACCTGGTATTTTCTCTAGGCTCTCTGCCTTGAACACTGAATGCCGCTCCAGGTTTATTTGAACACTGCTCCATTATTATAGCATTTGTTAGAATAGAACATTTTATGCATAATGCATCAATATTCCCTTCATCATGTTATTTGTGAAGATCTAACTGAGTTTGATTCCAAAGGAGCCTTAGTATTATGGAGAGAATTTGTCATTGCAGCTGGGAAAACTTCCTCATTGCAAGAGGTTGAAGTTTCGGCTATCCAACGATACCAAGATGTTTTTGAAGGCCGAATTGTGTGAGCATCTTTAGAAATTACTGTGCCAAGGAAGAAGCCGATTTTTCCTTCAGCAAAGAGGGAGAGTATTCCTGTAATTTATTGGCTCAAATTTTCCAGTCCAAGAAGGTCTCCCTCTATTCGATTGGTGCCATCATTTTCTATAGTCTGAGTTCTGCTTACCAAAGGGTCGAGTTTTCCACTGTCAGAGAGGCATGCACATTGATTGAAGTTCTATCGCTCTTGGAGGATTAGTTTGGTGTTAGAGGATGGGGTCTTTATTACCAAATGGAGGATCAATTTATGTGGGTTGAGTTCAGAAGATTTTAGTGGGCCGTGGACTTTTCCTCAAATATATTTACACTAGTGTACATGGGTTGAGCATTCCTTATAACCTTTCTTCACATTCAGTGAGTCTTGGGTTGTAGCTGATCGCTGTATGAAATATGACATTTACTGAGCCTATATGTATCAGATTTGAGACTCATTGTTGTAGCTACTTGTCAAGAAAACATTGTACATTCACTACGGAAAAATGAAGATGAGTACGCAAATATTTGGAGCCTATGCTTTTGAAGAGTGCCTTGCTGGAATATTTTATTTGTATGGATGATATATCAAAGCCCCTTCTAGAAATTAATCACGTATTTAGCACTATATAGTAGCATCTCAGAATTCTCGACAGCCAGGTGAAACTTCTCACTTATTTGACTCACTCCTATAGCATGATGCTAATGTCATGGCTTCCACTCCTATAGATATTAAAGAAATGAATGGGCATCATTATTTTTGAGCGAAAGTCATAGAGTTTTCCCTCGTTGGTTTTCTTCAAGTCTTGAACATCATGGGTTTCATCGTGGACGTATTTGAATCGTCATTTCTTTTGTTTCTTTCTAGCAACAAAAAATGAGAGGAGACCATGGCTAATGTAGTATTGTTCGCCCATCTAAAATAACTCCATCGAGTTATCCTTTAACACCATTTTTTTGTTAGTGTCAATACTTCAAGGATTTAGAATCCTCTTTGGAATTTTTAGGTGCATAATATACTAAAATGGGCATTTCATGATGTAAGATGAAAATTCAGTGTTTAAATGTCAATTCATATGGACTCAAGGAAAAATTGCAGCTTGCGGCGTTGAAAGTCTCTAATGTCTAGCAGACTTGAATGTCTTCATTTATGAAATGTGCGGAGTTTGTTGAGACCTAGATTGTTACAGTGGAGGTTTCGGAAGGTCTATATATATACTTGTTACAGTGCCTAACAAAATGAAGCCGACCTTGGCTGAGACCAACTTTACTATCATTTAAGTAGAAGTCAAAAATTGACTCATTACAATGACACTATAGAGAAGAATATTGTATGGAAGTTGGTCAAATCAAACTCTCTTAAAACTAACAAGGTACGTTTTGCAGTAGTTTTTGTTTTCGAAGATTTAATTCCCTTCTCCTTCAATAAGACAACAGGATTGAGGACAGATTGGTGAAGGTTTCGTGTATTGATGTCATGAAAAGGCAAGGGTTTCTCAAGAACAAAGATGCCACATATATATTGATGATGTCTAGTTAAAGTAATTAAGGAATAATCAGGTTGTATTGGTATAGTAAGCAAGGTTTTACAGTTGCATTTGAGCATAGCCTTGTCACAGTGTTCTTGTAGCAGTACACTATAACTCTGTAGTTGGAACAATCACTTCACCTTTGATACAATGTTTTAGCATTCAAGCGTACTGATATCAAATACTCATATATTATATTGATCATTATCAAATACACAATTTTAGTGATATCATCATAAGCATCAAATTTAAGGTCTTCAACATTAACATAGCTTCATCATCTTATTTTTATATGGATTGTAATTGGTGCTTGCTGGTTGCACACTCATCATTTGCTGCACATTTATAAAGGATATTGTTGTGCATTGTGAGTGGGTATTACTTTTCTGCATTGAGTAGTAGTTGTGATCAGGTTTTAAGGTGTAATTCTGACATTGAAAAAAAAATGGCCAGAACCAATGAAGTATTGGAGTTCCTCAAAACTCTGATATTGTCTACTACTCATGATACATTAAAAATTAGCAAAGTTTCTCTCACAAACATTCAGGTCCGTCTACAAAATGCACAAGAGAAAATTGATTTTTTGCAACTCGAATCATAGCTACAACAAGAAGAATTAAAACATATGAGTTATTCTGAACCTATTTCTATTCATAAGATTGAAATAGACTCCCACAAAGTAGCAATTGTACATGCAGATGCAGAAACTCAGTTTGCACTTCCCAAGCCCATCATCAGACCTTGGGAACAACTTGCCCACAACAAGCACAGAACTGGTCTTGGATATGAAAAGGACATGTCCTTTCATATTCCAGACTACTCAAAGCCCATTCAGTTTTAGAGTGCTGGATTCATTCATGACAGTTCACCTGCTCCTCATGACAATTCACATCCAACTATTCCAGATTCTACTCCTCTTCTACAACAACAACAACAAGAAATTGTGAAATGCCAACATTGTGACCGAGTTGGCCATTTGAAAGATCATTGTTTTAATCTTAATCCATGTAAGCACTGTCATAAAACCACCCATTCTTCAAATAGATGCTTCAAAAACAAACGTCCTACAAGAACAAAGATTCATCTTGGATGGATCACTTCTTGGCAATGGGAATCAACAACCAAGAAGATATTCCAATCACATGTCAGAACTTGTTCTAGATTATTGAACAGTCTTGCAGTTGAGTTTTCTCCATCATCTCACCTTGTATTTGACAAGGGGGGGAATGATGGTCATCTACAAGCTTCAAAGTCATATCAAGCAAGCGTGAGCCACAATTTGCCATACTAGATTCAGAGTTGTAGCCAGAAATAAAGATGCCCCTGAGCATGCCTTCAATTGGCAAATTGGGACACTTCCTCTAGCAGAAGACTTCACCTTCTTGCGAGCTTTGGAAGAATTCCAGGAACAAAATTGGGGACACTTCCTCTAGCAGAAGACTTCAGCTTCTTGCCAGTTTTGGAAGAGTTCTAGGAATTGCATTAAGCATTCCAGAGTTGTTGGTCATCCTTAAACCATCACAGGTTGAGACTTCCATTTTTAGGTTGAAGTTCTCCCTTTTATGTGGGGTGAGACCTTCCTTTATTGGTTGAAGGTTTCCCTCTTCAAAACAATAGGAGCACTTCCTGTAGCAGAAGACTTAAGCTTCTTGCTAGTTGTGGAAGAGTTCCAGGAACTTCACTAAGCATTCGAGTGTTGGTGGTCATCCTTAAACCACCGCCCTTTATACAAACATTTGAGAGAGAACATTCAGCCTAGTGCTGCCATGCATTTAGGCAAATTTTGTATTACAACTCTCTTGTTGGACTCATACATAACCCTTCGGATTAAGGGGGGAATGGTGGATACCTAATCCTCAATGGGTTAGTGTGGAAGCCGAATAAACAAAAATAAGTCCAAGAGACCTTGGGATGTGAAACCCAACGGTCAAACTATGTAGTATAAATGTATATCTCTTTTTAATAAAAAATGTACTCTCATGTTTTATCCTTCAAATTTTGTTGCTACCCATGTGTGTTTAACAACTCCAATGGTAGAGGTCACCTCTGGGTTCCACTGCTAGTCAATCTTCCCGTTTGTCACATTGTCTTTCGGGACCAAATCTGCCCCCTAGCTTGCTCACAAGACCTTTTGTCTTCTTCAAGTTGCTCGCACTTAGCCCTCATGCTATCTCGTCATCACGAGATGTAGCAATTTTTCCCTTTACAGCTTGTCATTACAGCACAACTTTTCCTCCCCCCTACTTCCTTTTCTTTGGAAACCTTGCACACTTAGTGGAGGTAGTTAGGTTTTTTCCAGCCACTATTTTTTGTCAACTTCCTTCCCTCAGAAGTTACAAGATGTGCTGATACTTAAATCATTTCTTATTTTCAAAATAAAAATATTATTCAATTCAAATAGATAATAAGACCAATTATTCATTTTGTTCTTACTGCTGTAAATAAAATATTTACAGGTTTCTCGGGAATTACAACAATCTACAAATGTAGTGTGAAACCCTGCCCCCGACGAGGGAAAGCGGGTCATAATTATCTTGAGAATATAAATGCTCCAATTTAAAGCTTGCAAAAGTCAGCTGCCTAACTCTCTTACGACATCTCTCGCAATGTCTTTATTTTTTATTTTTCTATTTTTTTATCTTTTTACTTTTTTACTCCAAAAATAGTGAATGATCCCCATGGTTGACATCATCATATTGAATCCTATTAATCCTATTAGTTCCTATAAAGCTACATTTCGTTATACACTTTCATTTTGAAATCCATTTTGACCTCAAAAGTTCTCTAATATATATTGTTCTCAATAAACAAAGCTTCATCAAATGTTATTTGAAAAGTGGCAGTTTAGGCCCTTTTTACACACATAACATTCAAGTAGACAGAGTCTGAACATAATAAGAAATACCAAGTTTTCAGTAGGAATGGAATCCTAAGAAGGAAATTTCAAATTATGCCCGAGACTTAATACTTTGAGGGGGTTGTATAAAATATCATGTTGTAACTTTTTCCTCCAAAGTTTATGGAAATAACCTATAGACAACATCTCATGGTAAACACTCTTCTCCCTAATGGCTAGCATAAAATTCTTTATGTGATCTTTTGTTGAGTGTTTAGAGTTTGAGTCAAATTTAGGGAGGAATTTGTGAGGGCTATTTGGTAAAATTTGTTGCACACCAAAACAACCAAGACATCTTGTTTGGGCCATGGAGCAGCAAGGTTATTTCCCTGCTAATTAGCCATATGTGGAGAATTCTAAGAATAAGTGAATCATTCTATGAAGAGACTTCTTCAATAGAGGAATCCTTAGTTAAAGAAGATGGGGATGATCTAGGTGGAGAAGGAGGTGAACCTAACCCCCTTGACAGAGATGGTTGGATAGATTCACTAGTAGGTGGTTAAAAAAATGATTAATTGAGGTCAATTCTAACAGGGGATATCATATGATCTGTCATTAGGGGTAATCATAGTTTGAGAAATACCTGAGTGTAATGTAGCTTCTTCCTAGTGGTGATCAATAGGTGTAATGAAACATTGGGACAAATGTCTTTCAATAGACCTCAATCACTCCAATCTAACTTGAGTTCTTGAAAGAACTTATGATCTTTGGAGTCACTTAAAAATTTTAGATCGAATTTGAGAATGGATTGAATTTGTGGGTTCGTTTGGTTGTGTGTTTAAGAATATCCTCAGGTTGAGAACTAGAGGCAGCTTGAACAATGGTAGGGTTTGAGTGACTTCTAGTGTGACACAAGTAGAGTGAACAATTTTCCTTTTATGATTACCCTTAGCCACTTAAAGTTGGATTTCCCTCATAGAGCCATTTGTTGGCAGGCCTCTTAGACCATATGTCAATAAGGGGAAGTGGCTTGGATTGAAGTTATTCACATAGCCAAGGTAGTCTGAATAATTACTCTAGATGGGTTTAAAATTATCCTAAAGTTATATATGTATGTACACCTAAAGCTAATGTTTTGTGTTACTATACCTAACATACAAGTTAAGTAATTAATATGACTTAATACAATAATACAGTTAGTAATTAATGTAAAATACTAAATTACAATAAATAATATAAAAATTGTACAAGAAATATGATACAAAAGGAATGAAACTGGTGATAATAATAAAGCATAATATTTTTCCTGTATAAAACTGAATATTCAAAATACTACCTAAATAACTAAATTTAAAAAATATATAAAATCATAATGTAAATCTTTATAACTTTGAATATGAAACTTTGTAAACTACACATGGGTTCATCCTTAAAAAAAAACACAAAATCATCTAAACTTGCTTTCAAATTTCACATCAAGAATAAATTCAATGCAGATATATGTAATCACCTAAATTCAATGCAGGAATATCTTCATTCAATCCATATTCCAATCCCACTGCAACCTTCATAAGTATTTTGTGGCAAGATTGGAGAAAAGAAACGAAATATCCAACAACAATTTAGAGTGGAAACAAAATATCCAAAACAGTGATTCATCTCATCGATTTTAATAATTTACGCATTAGAAACCACATCTA
>APFE031116422.1:0-21920 GCA_000404065.3 Pinus taeda
TTACGACCCTGGGAAATTGATGTACCAATTTACCCAAACGGGGTCCACAATTTGGCGTTTCATCTTCTAGGGTTAGGTTTTGGGATGTGAAGGGTTTTTCATTGTTTCTCAACAATAAATAGGCCTCCGAGCCTCATCGTAACACAGTTCAGAGGTATGTAGTCACCACATCGCTTCTCAGAGATAAGCTACCATGGCCCTAGCTGGTTTATTTCCATTTCTGTTTGTAAGCATATTTCAGTATTTTCCATTAATGAAATGAAGTATTATTTCCGCTGCATATTTGTGTATATGGTTATCTCTGTATTTTGTTGCGTTCCTGTTTAAATCCGGATCAACAGTGTAATGGCAGTTACGAGGTAATGGCAGCTATGGTGTATTGACAGTTACAAAGTAATAGCAGCTATGGTGTAATGGCAGTTGTAGAGTAACAACAGCTACGGTGTAATAGCAGTTGCAGAGTAACGCAGCTACGGTGTAATAGCAGTTACGGAGTAACAACCCCGGTGGAGTAACAATAGCTATGGTCTAACGACAGTTGTGGAGTAACAACAGCTACGGCGTAACAGCAGTCTGGAGTAACCGTAGTTATGGTATAACAGTAGTTACAAAGTAACAGTAGCTACAGTGTAATAGCTGATAAAATGATAATGTCGGGTGTTACATTTCTCCTCGCCATATTTCTTTGTTGTCCTGCAAAAGATAAACAAACAATATATATATAATATATATATATATATATATATATTATTTATTTATTTATTTTTTAGAGAAGAGTGAGGGTGTCTTGTTTTCCAATGACCATTTAATCAGATGAAGCGAAAATATTTTTAACAAAAGCATCTTTAGAGGCTGGATGGCGATATAATTTAAGAAGGTGTTTGTTTACCAAGAACGAAGTATGGTTTTCATCTATTGTGCTTAGTCTAACCGTTCGATTGTCGAACACTGTGTCCACTTGATATGGGCCCATTCAGCGAGTGCTGAGCTTGCCTTTGAAATCCTTACATATGGAGCCATACAATAACGCCTAGTCCCCCACCTGAAACACCTTAGTTTTGATGAATTTATCGTGCCATTTCATTCTCTGCTGTTGAACAACAGTAGTTTTCTGAACAGCCACTACTCGAATTTCGTCCAACTCATTCAGTTGTGCCAGTTGGTGTTTCTGGGCTTCTGATAAATCTAGGCCTACTTCCAGAGCTGTTCTGAGTGTACTAATCTCAAATTCCACCAGAAACAAGGGGGATTTTCCATAGACTAATTCGTATGGATAAAACCCTGTCGTATTCCGCCATGTCATTTTGTATGCCCATAGATCTTCTGGAAGTTTCTGTGCCCAATCCTGGTGATGGCTTGCTACTGTCTTTGTCAAGATATTTTCCAATACCTTATTTGTGCTTTTTACTTGTCCATTCATTTGGGGATGATAGGGGGTTGTCACTCTATGCTTGACCCCATATTTCTGCATTAACCTTTCTATCATATGAGAAGTCAATTGTGATCCATCGTCTGATACAATTTCTCTTGGAGTCTCGTACCTGGCAAAAATTTCTTCAAAAATGAAGTCTACCACCACTTGCTCGGTTGCTCTCGTGATCGCCTAGCTTCCACCCATTTAGTTACATAGTCAGTACAGACCAAAATGTAAACCTTCTGATGCAAAGGTGGGTTGAAGGGACCAATGAAATCGATGGCCCATTTCTTGAATGGTTCAAGGACTATCCGGGGTTGTAGGGGAATTTCATCTTCTTTCCTAGGTTGTCCCATCCATTGACAGTTATCACACCTATGCACGTAATCCCAAGAATCACGAAAGATGGAGGGCCAATAATATCCCATTTGCAGCACTTTATGACTTGTTATTTTATCTACAAAGTGTCCCCCACAGGGCCCACCATGTGCAACTTTTAATATCTTGAAAATATCATCTCCTGCTACACAACGCCGAATCTGCTGATCCACTCTCATATGGAAGAGATATCCTGCAATCCAAGAATATCGAATACTCTAGTGAATGATCTTCCTTTGCTCCTTATAGGATAGGTGATGAGGTACTTTACCTGTAGCCAAATAGTTAGCAATATCTGCATACCACAGAGTGTTAGCAGAAAACGCAAAAAGATGATCATCTGGAAAATCATCTTCAATTGGTGTTTCCTTACCATCACATTCTATCATAGATACAAAGTCTGCGACCACATTGTCTTTACCTAGTTTATCTACTATAGTGATATCAAATTCCTTTAGCAGTAACAACCACCTTGTAATTTGACCAGGTGTAACAGGTTTGTTCATTAAATACCTGATGGTCGCATGATCAGTGTGCACAAAAGTAGGATACCTGGTAATGTAGTGTTGGAACTTGTTGATGGCATAAATTACAAAAAGAAATTTCTTCTTAGTCACTGTGTAGTTTAATTCAACAAGAGCTAAATTTTTACTAACATTGTTGATTGTGTAAGGTACTTTGTCCTCTTGTTGTCCCAACACTGCACCAATTGTTGTCTGAGAGGCATCCATATGAATGTGGAATGGTAATGCCCATTTAGGCCTTCCACGGATCGAAGCACTGCAAACTAACTCTTTAATTCTTGTAAATGTTGCATCATAGTCTTTAGTCCACACAAATTCTGAATCTTTCATTAGTAATTGAAACAGTGGGTGTGCTATTTTTGCAAAATTTTCTATGAAACGTCTATAATAACTAGCACAACCAATGAAACTGCGTACCTGTGTGACTTTTTTAGGTGTTGGAAAGTGTATAATTACTTGTATCTTTGTTGGATCCATTATGATTGCTTCAGCTAAGAGTAAATGTCCCAGAATGATTCCATCTTCCATCATCATGTGACATTTCACTGTACTTAGAGAGACGCATGCTTGTATACATCTTGTGAGAACTTTTTCCAGATTTTTCAATCCTTCCATGAACGAGTTCCCATATGGAGTAAATTCATCCATATAGATCTCAACACTGTCATTTATCAGGTCAGAGAAGATTCCCAGAATTTCCCTCTGGAATGTTGCGGGAGCATTACACAGGCCAAAAGGAAGGACCTGATATGCAAATGTCCCCTAGGGGCATGTGAACATGGTCTTGTCCTGGTCCTCAGGAGCAATCTGGATCTGGTTATATCCACTAAACCCATCCAAAAAAGAGAAATACTTCTTACCAGCCAATATTTCCAACACTTGATCAATAAACGGCAAGGGGAAGTGGTCTTTCTGTGTTGCCTTGTTCAAATCTCAATAATCTACGCAGATCCGCCATTTTCCATTCTTTTTGGGGACCATTACCAGTGGTGAGACCCATTGGCTGTCTAATATTGGGTAGATGAAACCCATATTTAGTAACTTCTGAATTTCTTCTTTCACCACATTCTTCAATGTTGGGTTCATCCTCCTCTAAGGTTGTCTTATAGGATGACAATCCTCCTTGATGTATATGTGATGGGTGCATAAGTTAGCCGATATTTCCTTCATATCTACATAATCCCAGGCAAAGGCCTCCTTATGTTTCTACAGAACGTCTATAAGCTGCTCCTTCTGAGATTCTGACAGGTTCAGATTAATGTTCAAGGTTTTCCGAGGTTCCAATTCCACTTGTATACTTTCATGAGGTGCATCAGCAGGTGTTTCCTCTAATCCTTCCATTATTTCCATACCTTCCAGAGTCTCACAGTTCAAGATTGATTCTAATATCTACCGGTTTGATTCCGAAACAGGATGGGGATCATCCATTAAGGAAGTGATCACATCATCTTCTGATCCTACTTTCCATTGTAGGGCCTGTCCAATAGTAAGGACAGTTCGTACTTCTTTATCTTCTGTTCCATCCTCTACTGCAGATACAACCTTCTTACTGCCCGTTGGTTTTATAGGTGAATTTGGTTTTGTAGGTGGATATAACACTAAATTCTTAGTGTTATGCCCATTAGAAATGACCATATTCCCTGAGCGGCACCCAATGTAAGCATTTGCAGTGGCCAGCCATGGCCTACCCAGAATTAGGGGATGACTGCCCACTGAAGATTATGTATGTAATACTAGGAAGTCTATAGGGTAATGCCATGATTCTACTGAAATTGTCACATCCTCCATCTTTCCTACAGGTTTAACTGTAGATCTATTTGCTAATTCCAAGACTGTAGGTGTATGATTTAGATTACAAAGTCCTAGAACATGCATGGTTTCAGTGGTGATGACATTGATGGTAGCTCCTAGGTATACTAACACATTTGGAATCTCTACCCCATTAATCTGTACTGTCAAGATCGGGTTCCCCGAATCTCCATATTTCACTGGCATTGACTTTCCCATCATAAAATCCGACAACTTTCCCATAACATGTATAGTGAGGGGATCTTTGATTTTCTTGGCAAGTTTCTTTGAATAATATTCTCTAAGATTTTTTGCATAGATTGGAACATCCTTCATGGCTTGTAACAAGGGAATTTTAACAAATAAGTTCCGCAACTCTCCTAATAAATCAAATTCAGATTGAGGACCTAATTTACTCATGATTAATCTCTCTGGGTAAGGTGGTTTAGAATGATGTTGTTTGATAGGAGGCATCTGGGTTCTATCGATTTTCTTTGGTTCTTCACTGACCAGCTCTGCCTCCCTACCTTCACTATCAAGTTGTTCAATGATAACTTGAGGAGGTTGGATGTTAACTATCTGACCTGATCCCATGTCATTTCATAGAGCTATGCAGTGGAGATACTATATGAAAGCAGGTCAAGAACATCAGCTTGATGAGCTCCCTTATTGTTAGGGTTAGGGTTAGGCTGCATTGGGAGCTGTGGATGGGTAGGCTGGTTATCAAGAGGCACATTGGAGGGCAATTGAAGCTGCTGCTGGGGCATATGCGGAGGCATATGTGGTGGCATCTGCTGAGGAAACTGACTAGGAGTGGGTCTTCGCCAGGTTCGAGCCCACGGGGAGCTCGTATTGGCTTGGGGGTTCCACTGCTGCCAAGGTGGGCATTGGTACTGCGACCACATGGGAGCATAAGGCATGGTCTGAGGATTCATATTACAATTGTTAAAATACTGAGATGGATTCAGGTACATACCTTGATTTCCCATTGGAGGTAGGGGCTGCCATGGCTTCCTCTATCCCATGAGATACAACTGCTCTGTGTCCTCCCCTGTTCCTTGAAACACTACTTTCAAGCCTGGTAAGGAAGGGCATGAGCTGGTCGCATGGTTGAGCTCGCAGATTGCACATTCCTCTATGGAATTTAGTGGACATTCCCTCTCAAGATGCTTCTTCCTACATTTCGGACAAAACAATGCTATAGTCTTATCCATCTCTAGCTTCTTTTGTTTTACTTAAAGAGTATCCATCTGTGCTGACAGGGTGCTGAGGATATATGTTCTCAGGTTTTCTAGCAAATTTCCAATTTTTGCTTTTGTAACACCCCCACTAGATCCCTTTACTAAAAAAACCCCTTTTTTGTGTCTCGCAAGCCCCCGTGAGCACTAAATACATAATTCGCAAATATCTTCAAACTTCTCCTTGGAGATATCTCCCTTCCCCACAATGTTCAATAGCTCCATCGAGTCTTCTCGAAGGGATTGAAGGAGGATAATCTTTAATATTTCCTTATCCAAGTCAGAATGTCCTAACCTCTAGATGTAGTTGAACCTCTCCACACAATCTTCCAAGCTTTCATCTTCTTTCTGTGCGAACTTGAAGAGTTCCTCCTTAATGTTCTAGGATTTACAGTAATCCTGGTATTTCTTGAAGAAAGTCGTTTGCATATCTTCCCATGTAGAAATGGATTTTCCTCCAAGGCCCATGAACCATCACAGAGCCGTCCCTTTTAGAGTGGAAGGGAAAATTTTCAGCTTTTGGGCATTCGTTGTGTAGTCATACCCCCGGCATACTATATCAAACTCAAATAGAAATGTGTCAAGGTCTTCAGAGATAAGCCCATAGAAAGTTGGTAAAGTTGCCAATGGAATAGGCTTTGTAGGTGCACCAGTTCCCAGATCTCCAATTGGGAAATTAATGATGAAGTTTGTAGGAGCCATGAATATTTTCCAATAATCACTGGGGATCTCAATAGGCTCTGCAGAGGGTGGCTAAGGATTCTTTGTTACCAGGATTCGATGTTCTTTAGTAGCACTTCTCCAGTGTCTTGGTGATTTAAATATCTCCTCGACTTTCTCTCCTATGACCCGATGGCTAGATCCTTTGGCTGCAACTCCCTTTCCTTTACTAGAACAATATGATTCTACTGATGCTCTGCTTGCAACTTCCTCCTCTACTAACACCAGCTCAAGATTCTCTGAACCGAGTCCACTACTAGATGCTTCCTCCATGGTCAGAGGGACCTACTGTGTTCAGTCACCACAGGATGCCGCAACCGATATTGGCTGTTCCACTGATTGTCCTTTTGACTTCACCCTTCTTGCTCCTGGTCTCACAGCTACGTGAGAGGATGCTTCAAATTCAGCCTTTGCTATGATCTCTTGTATATAGGTTTTTCTCCCCAGGTCTGGTCTTTCCCTCCTTAGGGTTCTCCCTTTGCCCCTTTTATTGGGTTCTTTGTTCATACAAAAGTTGGATTGATGGGGGGTCTCTGTATGAACCTACAACGTTCTAGAGTAAGGTGTCAAAAGACTGTTCCTTCCCCAGGATGAAAGAACTAAAAAAACAAAGAATGGCAGTTATTGCAAAACCTAGGGTTTCAAGCTTGGAGTAGGGCATCAAAAGACTCCTACATCCCCAGGAACAAGAACCAAAAACAATCTAAAACCATGGAAAACCCTAATTTTCCCATATCTAAAGTAGGGTGAAAACAATTATCCCTCCCCAGGGTAAAAGCTAGGGATTTCGCAAAAAAAAGGAAAGCACACACAGGTTAAAAAACAATACTAGCTCAAGGCCTGAAGCAGGGCGTCAAAGAACTCCTCCCTCCCCAGGACAAGAGAATGGCCCAAAATAATCAGAAAAACAAAAATGAACAAACAGAAAGAATACCTACGCTTAGGACCTGAAGGAGAGTGAGAGAACTCATTCTCTCCCCAGGATGCGAGATTGACCCTCTGGCTGGTCTGGATTGTTGTTTGCACCTTGTTAGCCTCCCCAGCAATGGTGCCAAAATGTTGGTGTCTAGGTAGGGGTGATTTATCTACCTGATTATGAAATTAATCTTATCAATCCGGGTGCATATCCTTTCAAGGAAACGTGCAAGGTATATGCAGGGGAAGACACGTAATCTTCCTCAACCAAGGATTCGTGTTAAAGATTCAAAACATAAATGCAAGATTAACAAATTATAGAACTGTAGAAATTATTATAAACAGTAAGGAATTATAACAACAACATAAATTAGTAAATCACACACACACAAAGATGCAACACTTGATTAAAAGAGCGGGCCCAGATCTCTGATCAAGGTTGTGTTAGCCACGAAAATAATTAGAACAACAAAATGCATGATCTTTTATTAATCGATAACAGAAGTTTACAATGCTGATGAGTGAAACCCCATTCACAGGATCAACCTGCAATTTTTACACAGCGAGGGAGATTAACAGATCTCCTGAAAACATAGCAACTGCAGATACAAAGATATACATCGGTTGAAATGGTATGGACATCAGATGTCTGAGATAGCAAGAAGGGCCAAGAATAGTTTAGGGAGCCTATTCCTCAAGCTGTGTGACCTCCTTCTAATCGGTCGTTACCAGATCTATTGCAATCCACTGAGTTGAGGGTTCCTATTCTCATGTTGCAGTCAAACACATTATCTAGTACCGCAAATAGATAGACTCCGTGCTTTTTACTTCATCAATTAAAATATACCAATAGGACAAGTAAAAGGGAAAATTTACCTTGTAAGTTTAACATAACATAATAGGTAAATGAGTGCAAAAAGGTCAAAAAGGGTAGTGGAAATGGTCAGAAAGATGGCCTGATTTGGCACCCAATAGCTTCGAAAATTCGGCACAATGTTTTTGAGGAGTGAGGCTCAGGGTCATTGCCCGGTCAAACTGTCCGGTTGACCAGCTCGAGGCTTGGTATTTTTCTTGCGAGAAGCACAGATTGAGATGGCTTGCTCAACAACTTCAACGTTGTTCCTGGTGGTAGTGAGTCCATTTGACTCCAGGATTGCATAGTGCAAAATTCCTAGGAGGTAGCCTCAAGCTTTGTGCAATTCTGGGTAGCAGTAAATGTTTACTTAGGGTTGAAACTGCATAGTGCAGCTCAACGCAAGTCTAACTATTGGGGGGTTGTCTAGTCGTCAAATTTTCAACAAAATGACCAAGTGTGTGAACAAGTGACTTCGTACATGCATGACCTCGTGAACACACACTCAACAATATTGATGACAAGACACCTTGAACCATCATGACAACATACACTCAGTGTGACTGACCAATGGTGCGAGCGGCAAGCCTGACACTTGTGATGGATCATTGAACGACCACGATGACACTTGCGCAAAAGAACATAAAACTTTGTTTGTGAGTGTGGTAGATGCTTACATAGTGAGTAAAACTTGTAAACATGAAGATGGACTTTGTGTATAGCTAGGACATGGCTCCAAGCATGACATTGTGACCAACATGCTAAAAGATGTCCGGTGAATGATCAAGTGAGGGGGGTGGAAAGACTCAACACAAACTGATGGGATGAGCTCGAGTGCTTGCAAACATCAAGGAAAAACCCAAGGAAGGCTATGAAATTGGATGCAGGCAAAACTTTTGGAGGGTGTTGCAGCTACTACAATACTTAGCAACACAATGGCTGAATTCCAGCTTCTCTGTTTTGGTCCATTGATAGAAAAGGGCCTTGGTGTTTTAGGGAGCATTGAATAATTGTATGGGTTACTTCAGCTTCCCCACTTACCCCATGGACAAACATGGTTCACCTTTCACCAACTCAGTCAAACAAAACAACAAGTTTCATCTTGATCACAGTGTTTTGAAATAGGGAAGGGTAGTTTGGCTCGTGGGTTAAAAATTTTTAGTGTATAAGTTGTCATCTCTGGTGTTGCTCCACTACCAATAGGCCTGTATAGTACCCTGACGGAGTCACGCATGAACACATGCATTTCTCTACTTCCAGCAAGCCTGGTCAGTACCCTGGTGGAGTTGTATGCTTCACCTATTTATGCAGGAAGCCTTTCTCTTCTTTCACCTTTGTATTTTTTAAGAGGACTATGCATAGGAACTTAGTTAATTTTGGGGTGGAAGAGGGATCTCGACTTATTGAGATCATAAGAGGTTTATCCTGTTATCACTCAGGTTGTTCCCTGCTTCCTGAAGGGAATACGGGCGAGGTAACCACTGACCACTCTTTTAGCTACAGGTTCTAGCCTACCTGCAACCAGAGAGGGCTCTCTCTTTATAGTTTAGCTTTGTTTGATGAATGTTTTTAGGCTAGTTATGGGGTACTGTTTTGTTTGAAGTTGGTGGGTTGGTGAATTCAGATAGAACTGAGATATAGATCATAGGACGGTTTGTTCCATTGGGCAATGGAGTTGAGGTATTTCTGCTACTGAAAGAGGATTTATGAAGATAGAGTGTTGCTGCAGAGCAAGTTAGGCATATGTGAAACAATTTATTAGATTTGTTGATGAAATTATGGAATTAGTGAGTGAAAGGCAGTTAAGAATATTTCACTAAGCTAAATGAAGGAACATGAAGGTATTGCTTAAGAGCAGTTAAGAATTCTTAAACAGTATTCACCATGACAGGATTAGTTCAGACATGAGCAATTAAGAATTCATATCTATAGCTAATACAGAAGAAAACATATTTAGAAATAGAGATTGAGCATAGGGTGTTTAAAACAAATCCTACGCTATTCTTTTTCTCTACTTACTAAGATTAGGAAAACATAAGAGTTATGGAATACACAGAAAACACATACATGGTTTAAGAGAAACTTATTGATTCAGCAAATGACACAGGAATTCTGCAACTAAACAAAGCTTTACATATCCATCTTCAGACAGCATAAGACCCAGAAATCTCCATCAACAATTTGTATTATCAAAATTGTCTCCAGAATACAATAGAGCTCTTTAGAAAGAATTACACTGCAACCGACCCTCAATGTGTTATCTGAGGGGATATATATACAAAAATAGGGTACAAAATATCTAAGTAGAGAGTTATTGTGCAATAAAT
Organism: Pinus taeda; assembly: GCA_000404065.3. Lineage (NCBI taxonomy): Eukaryota > Viridiplantae > Streptophyta > Pinopsida > Pinales > Pinaceae > Pinus > Pinus taeda. Next base: position 10,158 of record APFE031116422.1, read on the forward strand.
TGCACCACCAACTCTCTTACAAAAAGTAAATGAAAACATAAATATAGCATTTAATGCTGAGATAGCTGATATTTTTTTGTCAGACAGATTTGACTTTATGGCTCTGGAAAGTAGGCTGTAGTTGTGCCTTTAACCTTGCGTTAATCGAGCCTGCTGTCTAGGTGCACTGCTGAATCATTTGTACGACTGCTTGTTGTACCTGTGTGCTGATCTGCCTGCTGACCTGTAAAATTTGATTTTTCTCAAAAATGGCAAAAGCAAAGTGGAATTATCTGGGCAACATTTCCAGCATTGCTTGCCACCAATCAGCTGGGGGTAGCTGATGCCTCCTCATTTTTACTACTGTTTCATCTGCCTCTATATGTTTGTAAAAGTTTGGAGGACTTAGAATAGATGATTTATTTCATGTTCAATAAAGAACAGATTTTCCAGCTTGTCATAGAGAGATTGCCCAGAGGGAGGCCCTGCTTCTTCTGTGGACTGCTGCTGGATGCTGTGATCTGGTTTTCAACATAATTGTTGATCCTTGTCATATACTGATTATATGACAGCAGCTGTCATGTGCCAGTCACTAGGCTTGGCAGTCCTTTGTCCTGTAGTATAGCCATTTTTGCTCTAAATTCATCTATCTCTGCCTTCATCTCCTGACATTTCCTCTCCAATGTTTGAGTAAAATTCCTCAAGGTCAATACCTTTTTGGCCATGAGAATTGTATCTGTTCTGCTACTTATTTGTAGAGCAACCAGTTCCTCTCTAGTGCGGTTATTGAGGAAGTGAATCCTTCTGGTGGCCTGCTCGAGCATTATTCCCAGGGCTGTCCTGGCCCTCTGTATTTCTACATGAGCTACATCTATCAGCTCAACCTGCTCAAAAATTGCTTGAATGGACCTCCATTGGTCCAGTATAGATTGGCCAATTTTGGCCCAAATAATCTTTTTTATTTCTGTTAGGGTTTTACCTAGCATCAACTCATTTTCCAGAGTTTTCACTTTGGCCTCCAAGGCCTTTATTTCTCTTTGTTTTTCTGCCACTGTCATCTTTGATTTTTCATAACTGGTCTCCAGCTTCGCCAGTTTTTCCTTGGCAACATTTATTTCAGTGAATTGAGTTTCCAGCTCTTTAACAACCTTCATCAACTCCTCCATGCCCATGCTGGATTCTGCTGTTGCTGTTGCTTCTACTATTGCTCCTGTTGCTGATGTAGCTGTAGTAGGTGTTGGAATAACAAGAGGGGCTGCTGCTGCTTGTGTTGGAGGGGCAGGTTCAAGATTTGTTGATGTTTGGGGGGCTCGGAGGCTAATTCCCCTTGCTTGTCCTATAGAGCTTTCTCTAATTCTTCCTCCATTTGTAGTATTCTTTGGTTCATAACCAGAAGCAGCTCCATAGCATCATCTACTTGCTTTTCTTGTGCAAGCTCTGCTGTTTGAGGATGAATGGTAGGAGGCAATTTTGCCTGTCTTCTCAGTTCAGCAATATCATCGTCTTTCTTCTTCATAAGGGCTCTAACACCCTTTGGATCCTTTGGGTCATGTCCCAAATCAACTATTATGTCCTCCAGAGTCTTTATTCTATTGTTTTTTGTAGAGGAGGACAACCTTTCAAAATCAAGCTGCCTGTTTGTGTTCTTCAAGGCTTCCTTTAGCTGATGGGCCAGCATTTCCCTGTCAGCAAGTGTTGCATACACCATTTCCCCAGTCTGTTTGTGCAGCTCAATCTGATCCATGGGGTGTATGTCTTTGGAAAATACCTCCAGGTTTGTTCTGTAGTAATCTGCTGGGGTCTTTGGATGTGGGATTTTAGGCTTCAGATGGGGGAAGATCATCTTTTCTTCCTTCAGATCATAGGCAGCCATCAATCTTTTCTTTTTGGCTGGAGTTGTATTCAGGAATTGCTCATAGAGCTGCACTCTTATCAACTCATTTTGTGCCTTGATCTCTTTGAAGCCTTCTTTGACTGTAGTTGGTTTCTTGCCCTGTTGTCTTGAGGAGGACACCTCTGTGATATGCTGCTAGGCCTGTTCTAGCTTAAATGAGCTAGTGGCAGTCTGTTGGCTTGTTTTCCTTTCTTTGCTGTGGCTTTCTACCAGTTCTTCACTAATGTCTCCTTCTTCTGTTTCAGGGTCTATCCTCGGCCTCTTGGCCTCTGGTTGCTGTGATGACCCTGTTGGAGGTGTGACCTCCTCCCTGTCTCTCTTTTTCCCTCTCTCATCATTGAAAGGAGTCTGCAAAACTGGGTTTTGAGGTTGTTCAGTCTGCTGAAGAGGGGCCTGCTCTGATTGCTGATCCTTTGATGTGCTAGGCTGCCATGTCTCTACCTCTTGCTGTTCATCCATCTTCTCCTTTCCCTTTGCTGTAGTTTTTGTTGCTGTAGCTTGCTGAGTGTCCTGTACAGCTGGAGTAGTAGAGGTGCCTTCTCCTGCTTGGACTGGTTGCTTGAACAAGACCTGTTGACAAGAATCTAAGTCAAGATTTTTTTCCAAGTCCTTTACAGTCTGCTCCATTATTTCTTCCGGAGTCAATTCCTCTACTATTGATTCAGGTACCCATTCATCTTGATTAGCAAAGTGTTGTAGTTGTGGGATTGGGCAATACTTATAGGCTAGCAGCCTATATTTGACCCTCCTGGCACTGATGAAACCTTCAGGGTCATAAGGGACCCACCAGAAGCTTCTTTTGAGTTTGAGCTGTTGCCCTAGTATTTGATCAGCTTCTTGCAACCATCTTTCTTGTTATGCAGGGGCTAGGTGTCCTGAACTATTGGCTTTCTTCGGACTGTGAAAGTGGTCAAATCAGGTGTATAGGTGTCTGAGTATTCAGGCAAATAGCCTCATAGGCACATATTTTGGGAGCCTGTAGGGACAGAGCTCACAACCATAAATTCTGATGACTGTGTGATTTTGGTATAAGTACCAATCACCAATTTTGTAACTCCTGGATAGCTGCAAGATTTTCTACATATCCTTGATAAATATGATAGGAGGGGTCCTCTTTAAGAGGCATGTGACTGGATACACAAACTGATCAATGAATTCACAGTATGAGTAGGGGGAATTCTGGACTTGGTGGAAGACTGAAGACCAGAATATAAGAGACCTCCTCTCACCCTGTGAGTCTAGCTTCTTGATTGAGCACTGGAAGCAATATGTTTGGTAGTACAAGAATAGGTGATAGATGTATGAGGAATATTTGAATATTGCCTCCCTCTTCAGTCTTGACAATTGATCATGTATCTTATTGGCAATGTATTTGGCATAATTGTACTTCATAGCAGGGGCTTCACAAGGTTGTATGCAGAGAGCATGACCAGCATAGCTAGATCAACATGCTTATTTGTAGTGAACCCCAGCACAGAGGTTAGCATGTCTACCAGCAGCTTGCCCACCTCATTGAAATCTGCATAAGAAAAAGGAGGTGGCTCAGAAGGTTGGCAGTCTGCCTTCATGAATTTCCTGGTTATTGCAGCAATGTCTGTGCTAGAGAGTTTGGATCCCTCATCTAGCAAGTAGTTCATGGAGAAGGGGTATAGCAGCTGGCTCTGCTTGTAGTTCAGCATCTGGTTGATGGAATCTCGAGTTATATAAAAGAGGATGCACCCAGATGGAGACTTCACAGCCCTGAGTTTCTGGTCATAATTTTCTGCACAAAGGTGGATGACTTCAAGGAAAATGTTCACAGAAGGCAGGAAGTAGGTGGGCAGATTAGATTCCCAGATGCCATACAGGTCACTGTTGTCCAAGTGACTGTTTCTTAGTTGGCAATATGTTTGCAAGTGACTTCTCTCTGCCACAAAGTATGTAATGAGGGCATCACTGTCCACCAGTGGAATAGCTTCTAGTTCTCTGTTAGGTTGATTTATAGGAACTACATCCAGAGCAGTTGGAGTGGCCATTGTCTGGTTTTAACTGGATGCTTACTGTATTTCAAGCTAGATGTGAATGCTGAGGAATGCTTACTGATCTCTGTTTGCAGTGAGCAGTTTGGCAGTGCAAGGAGGCTGTTACAGGCTTAATGAATCTGTGGGGTACTCTGTTTTGAAGAACCAGAGTGTGTTTGAGCTAATTAGCTGGTTACTTGCAGAGAATTCCTTTAGCAGGGGTGAGGGAACTGTTAATTTAGTTTTCTAGCCGGTAGCTTGGCTTCTTTAATTGCTTTTTGTGGAAAAATGGTGAATTTTACAGAGGGGCACGGGTTTCTTCAATATTTTTGTCACACAGGGGTTTCAGTGGCTTCTTAAGTAGATTTCTGTGGTGAATTTAACAATGTTGGAGCTTTTGAAAGAGTTTTCATGCATGATAGTAGGATAGCAAAGGAGAACAATGGGTACAGAGGATGCCTGTTGTTAGCTCCTGCTGCAGCAGGTATTCATTTTTCATGATTGGCATTTCACAGGCCAAATATGTTGTACTTTGCTTGCTGCAATGCTCCATATTTGCTCAAACAGTCTCCAAATGAAGAAGGCTACTTCAAGATTCACTCAATTGCCTTCAAATTTTGTAAACTTTTCCTGGTATCGCTACTGTTAGTTAAAGGGAGGTCCAAACAGTTTAATCTTGGTCTCCCTAGGTTTAAATTTAATGTTTTAGAATATAGAGATTGTAAGTCTGTCCAAACTGTTTAATCTTGGCAGACTCTTAGATAGGTAGAGAAATAGAAGAGTCCAACTGTTTAATCTGGGCTATGGAAGAAATAAGGGTAGTGTGTAGATAGGAAAGCATCAAAAGAAAAATATATGATGGGTTTGCAAGTCTAAGTGCACCCCAAGCAAAAGAAGAAAAAATGCTAGGCAAGTAGGCTGGGTAGGTAGTGCTGAGGCTGATTGTATTGCTGACAAGTTCCAAGTTTGTAGGCATAATATCATGCAGAACATAATCAGTAAAGATTTGTAAGCAAAAGGCTCAAATGAGGTATAACTAACTCCCCTTCTCTGCTTTCCCCCCCAATCAATAACTAACATCCCCAAAAGAGGTCAAGATCTGCTTGACACCTCTTTAGTTCATCATCTTCATCATTCCACTTGAGTAAAGATCTGCTTTACTCAAAGTTGTTCCGTATCTTCTCTCGAAGTATGGTCCTACCCCTGTAACAGCCTAAGTCTCCCGAACTTAGCGCTTTCTTATCATCTCCATATTAACCACTTACATTATTATCTAGCTCCCTATGTTTCCCGTCCCCGTACTAATATTAAGTAAATTCCCCTATGTAATATCCCTTCCCCTGGTTGAAAAATAACCATAGCAAGTCCCGGGAATTGTTTTGTTTATTAGAAACTAAGCAAGAAACCAACCTCTGAAACCACCTTCTAGATACTATGGACTCCTTCCTAAGCATAAACTCCCCCGAAGTAGTCAGACCCCTTCCGAAACTTCAAAAGCCCTTCACACCCACTTACTTACCTTTTCCCCTCAAAGCCGTTTTTGCATCGCAACCTCGCCATCTCACTTTCATGCAAAACAATGCCCATCCATCCCCCGCCGATGCGACATCACGAAATCGGCGATCGGCGATCACAAACGCCGAGTGTCCAATCTGTTCACCCTTCCCTCTCCGCCGATGCGATGTCGCGATATCGCATATCGGCAGTCGCAAGCACCAAAATGTCCAACCCAATGATCCCCCTCTTTCCCCGCCGACGCGATATCGCGATATTGCATGGGAACCTCTTCACCAACAGTTCATCCAGTACCTCACCACGTCGCGCTATACCAGGGACCCACTGATGACGTCATCTGCCGTACAGCCGACGCAGTGCTTACGTCAGCAGCTAGAAAAGCCGAAAAAGCTTCGCGCAGAAAGAAAAGTCGCACTTCGGAGCTCCAGATCAAGAAACAGAGGCATTTTTCGATGCGTGAATAGCGTGAAGCGCTATTCACGCATCGCTATGGGAAATAGACCATTTCGAAGAATCTTCAGGGAATCTTCTGATTTCCGAGCCCACTGCGCGCCGAAAAAGCCCGAAAATCACCCAAGCGTGCCGAAGGATCCGGTTTGAAAACAACAACAGATCATTCACAGAGTTTAAAGTGTATCAGATCAAATCAACAGGCTTCAAGCGTGTCAAAGATTATCAGTCGACAGCGGAAACCATCAATGTAGCGCCAAAGTGTATCAGAGAATATCTTGAGCAGCGGCCCAAAGAAAGAGAAAACTGAATATCTTCCAGCAGATTCACAGGAGGAGAGCGAAATACTTGAGGCTCTCAAATCATAATAATTGCGAATTCAATTCGCACCAAAGCAGAGCTGCAGCCCCAAAGCACATTCACTTCAGCAGCACTGCATCTGGTCCCCAAGGGCCACCTTGTCACCTGTTCCGATTCAGCTGCCCCCAGCGCAGCCAAAAAGATTTACTTGCATTTATTTCCAGCAGCATTTAGATTTTAAAGAGTTCTAAGCAGATCTGTCAAGATCACTTGTAATGATGTATTTCTGATATTTTGTTTATAAATACCACCCGAAGCGATATTGTAAAGGGTTGGTTGGTTGGTAGTAGTAGTTGTTGGTCAGTTTCCTTTCCAGCAATTTTTTCTGAGTAAAGACTCGCACTTTAACTGTCGTATTTTTCATAATCAAAGATTGCTTAAAGCATGGATTGCGAAACAACTTGCTGTTTTCTTGGCCGAAGCATGATCTCGGAATTCCTGTGTCTCTGCATGATCCAATAAGTGTTCTTCCTCCCTGTTCATTTTATGTTTTTATCATCTTTCCACCTTTCTAAGTTGCAGGAAAAAAGAATAGCTTAAGATTTGTTTAAATACACCTTAAGTTCAATTCCTACACTTTTCGATGTTTTCTGCTGAAACAGTTATGAGCTAGAATTCTTAACTGCTCTAGTTTACCCTGTTTCTTTCATATATGAGTGCATGTCTTTGGAATTCTTAACTGCTCCGGGATCCCACTCATCCACTTCTCCCCTTTGTCAGCATGATGAAATGATTCTCTTTTTCCTTTCATCCCTAATGTTCATTCCGTACTTTCAGCAGCCTGAGTATTGTATCCTGCGTGGCTATCCCGCTCCGTATCCCCTTGTGACCAAGAAAACACTCCCATGCCTCAATCTGTGACTCCATGCCCAATGGTTCAAAACTTATAACACTTTACTGTGCCTCCTTACTCGAGAATCCTACCTTCCTTCCAATCACAGTCAACATTCCCTTGAAGTTAGAAAGCTAGCCTAAAATCATCAACTAAGGTTGAATCTAGATCAACCGAGGTTGAATCCAAAGGAGAGAGCCCTCTCCGATTGCAGGTGGGCTAGAACCTGCAATCAGAAGATTGGTTTTTGGTTACCTCGGCTGTATCCCTAATAGGAGCCTAGGGACAACCTGAGTGATAACAAAACCTATCATCTGAAACATCACGGTAGATCTCATACTAAGGTAACATCTGAATTTTCTTGACAATAACGATCCCAATCATCAACAATACATCCGTGCATTCACATTTTAGAAGAAGAATATCTCAGATCAGAAATTGTTCATCCCATGCACATATCATGAAGGTTGCTCAATGGAAACTCAATGCGTAAGAAGCATCACAATCAAGAATTCACTTAGGTTCTATGTGAAAAATATGCGGATGGATGTTCAAACAGAACATCAATGCTTCAATCAATTGTTGGTTTCCAAGTCAGGTTCAACAGTACCTTTTCATAACTTCTTGAAATTCAATCAGACTGTCCAAGGATTTCCATTTCCACTTTCCAATAGTTCTTTAATAGCCTCGCAATATAGATTTTCTTTCCCAATTTCATAAATAGATTCATCATGTCATGATTCATGATTTCGAGCTTCAAAAGCCAGCTCCCTCTTACTTTGATCATCAGAGGCTCATTATCTGTCAAGAATAGACCATCAATATTTAAAATCAAAATAAAAGACATATCTTGACCCCTTTTGAAATATAGGTTTCGATTGACACATCCTCTCGGCTTCACAAGGTAACTGTCAATACAGACATACCTAACTTTGGGATATTGCTTAATTATTTATGCAAACATAACACTTTACCAAACCAATATTCTCATCCTTACATAATTCAATATTATGCAATCAAGTCATCTTAGTCATCATATCAAAGTTTAGATGCCAAATCAAAACTAATATCAAAATCATCAATATCACTGTAACAAATTATTTGGACCAAGTGACCAGTAGAGCTCACATCCAAATATGAAGTTATGACTTTATCTATTATCATGCCAACAAATTGTCATCTACCAAGAAATATCAATCCAAACTTCATGAAGTCATGGTCACAATATGAGTCACTAGATGCAAATGCATACACCAAGAATAAGTCATGTAGGTTCCATCCATTTATTATGAGATTACTTCATATTGAATCATAGCTATCAATACTTCAACCATTGTATTAAAACTAATGATTTAAACACAAAATACAAATATGGAGGATAGTTTGGGACTGGCCCAAACACCCAACCAAAGTAGCATGGAGAAAGCTTGACCAAGAACTATGGAAGTGCAAAATTACAATTGTGCAAGTTTTGGATAAACTCTAATGGGGATATCAAACAAAGCTGATTTTCACAATGAAGGAATCCTCTGATATGTTCACTACGCACAAGGAAAAACCCAAATACCCTATTTGACATAAAATATAGACATAGAGACAATAGCATAGAGTTTTTCACTTCGTGTGGTTGATCACGACAAGGAGGATACTCTACTAGGACCAAATTAGTAAAAAAGGTCTTTGTGGGCCCCTCAATTGGTCCTCTATGTAAGAATTAGGAGAAACACCCAGAACACTTAATGTATGCCCTTATTCAGTGAGATTATGATAATGTATCTTACTTTATTTGGGCACTTAGGTCCAATCTATAGTTGTCTTACATAAACAGTTGATAAGTAAAGGTAGGAAATCTTCAATAACTTGATCCTCAATAGAGCTTAGATCTCGGTACCATGGTTCCTCCTATGGTTAACATGAAAGGAAAGAAACAATAGGATTTTCAAACAATTAGAATCTATGGAAGGGGTATTATTGAAGATCACTAATAAAAATGTATAGGAAAACATCCTCACTACCTCCTCGACGTAGGAATATTAGGAAGCTAATCAATATGATATGGGGATTGTAAATGAATTTGAGCTTAACTGCCAATGATACAAAAAATAGCACCCCGCTCCACACATAGAGAAATAACTTCCACATTAACTTTCACTTCTCATGTACATGGTTTTATAAAACTTAATTTTGATGGAGTTTCTAAAGGGAGCCTTAGTTAATTCTAATATAGAGGGATATTTAGAGACAAAGAAGGATACACACTTTTTTTCTATATGTAGGCAGTTGCAAGATAAATAGAAATGATGTTCCCAAATTCTTTACATTAGAGAGAGGACTATGACATGCTAAAGTGAATGGTTTCTCAAAACTTCAAGTGGATTGTGACTCACAACTAGTAACCAATACTGTTAGGAGACTGTGAAATGGGACCCTTTGGACACAATATGTAAGAGTTGGATATTGGTGATTTCTATATCTCATATCCAATATTTAACTGAATCTTTTCACATTATCCCATTTCCCATTCTTGTCAATATGGTAATAAAGTGGCGGATATTTTATCTAATGTGGGATTGTTCGAATTCTTTGATCAACATATTAAACTATCTTAATTTTTCTTAGGGATATATTGTTCTTTTCTTTGAGAATTTCGTTTCTTCATTAACATATTAAGGTCACCCCATAAAATCATAACATTATTCATAGTTACATCATTATTCAACATCATATGCAATTATATATATAGAAAAATATAATCACCTTCAATGTTGTGGAACATAAAGGAACAATAGAAGAAAATAATTCACCCATAGACACACCATGATTGGTCAAAGACAAGGGAAAAACCCACTATGGGCAAAACCATTCCAAATTCTTCTTCTTATTAGATTTTCATCAAATGTCTCATAAAAAGAGAGTGAAATGGTTTATATCTTCATTCATGCAACTATCCAACAAAAATAAGTACATAATATCCTTGAAATAAACCCAATAATGATTATACTCAAAATTTTATTTCTGATGCCTATAATGAACTAATCCTATTTGTGGTCAACTACCAAACGGTCTGGTCAATGAGAAAAATCTTTGAACAAATGAAATTTCATCATTTAGGTCTCAGTTGCATAGATGAGAAGTCATATGTGTGATTGGGAAGGTTCCTATGACTTCTTGGATACTATAAGCCAAGGGCTGCAGTTTGCAACTCAGACTCGGAAACCCTAGATGCAGGTCACATGGAGGAGGTGTTGAGAATGTGACTTAGAAGACTCAGTGACATGGATAAGCTGGTTAGTTTACAACTATGACCAAGTTCTTTATATTTCATTCCTATTACTGAGGCCCAAAACCCTAAAATAAATATGTGAGCTTTATACCCTGCCATTTTTTCTTCAAGGGAACACATTCCTCCGCAGACATGCCTCAGACTTGTGCAAGCCAAAAAAAAAAAAAGAGAATAGACTAATGTCTCATGATGATCTCTGAATAAGTTTGAGGTCACTTGTATTTATATCCTTCCAAGGGTGTCCAATTTTCTTTAGGGATGACCTTATCAAATATACGCACGTGGGATTTCATTCATAAATACACTTTCCCTTGTTTGATTTGAGTGATATTTAGGTCAATTTTTGTACTCTTGAAAAGAGGAACTTAATGCAATTATTATCTCCATAAAATGAGCTTTCTAGAGTGGAATTTGACAGCAATTTCATATTTTAACACTCCCTCTCAACTAGGGATAATTTCCCTTGCATTATGTCATGTCTATCTTGAAATCAAATCATATCCAATCTCAAGTATCTCATCATCTCATATCATCACTGCTCATCTCGATTCATTGCCTTCTTATTCCTTCTTATCTCTTGATTGTCCCTATACATATGCTGAATATTCTAGAACTTAAAAGAAGAATAATTTTTCATCGGAGGGGAGCTCAAGCTACCACCCTCTATTTGTCATGGATTCATTTCTACCATCCAAAATCTCTGTTAGTGCGGAGCTCAATGCTACCACCCAGGAACATTGGCGATGAGTCTTATCTATGTCTAGCATCAACATCTGAGAGCTTAGCTCAATACAAAACAAAATTAGACAACATATCATCAAGAAGCACATCTCAACCTAGAACCATATTGGGGAGCCTATATCAACTTAGAATACCACGGGGGAGAAAAACATCTATGACACCATATCGAGAAATAGGCGATATAGGGGAACTACTAATCAACACATCATATTGCCTACCCATCTTCCCAACAATGATCCTCAAGTGTAATTTGGTAGATAAATTACATCATAATCTGAGCTTGGGCGAGATAACTGATTTACCAAAGGTAAGAATCACACGCCCCCAAGCCTCCTCAACCCGTTGGCCAAACGAGGAGGAACAATCCCAACAAGCCCAGCTTGTGGGTATGATTCCAATTACGATATACTTTGGAAAGACCTAGATAAGGGAGCTACTACTCCAACACTATGGGTAATAGATAGGGGGTGATACCATATTGTATAGAGATCCCTCTACCCCAGGAGCCCTCCATCTCAATTCCACACCCTGGGAGCTTGAACAGGGGGGAAGAGCTAGCTCTGTGTCAATGATCGGTGATGTTATTCGTAGATCAAGAACATATCATCATGCTCATATCTGGTAATCATCATGTCTTAATATAATTTTTTGCTTGTTCATACAAGAGATCAAATCAAATCATATTCTAACAATATATATATATATATAT
>APFE031116422.1:22204-43198 GCA_000404065.3 Pinus taeda
TATATATCACAAAAAGGATACCATAGTCGTCTTCCCTCTCAAGGAGGTGCCAAACACAAGCTTGACCTTGTATTGTACAACAACATTGTTTCAATATATGAAGGTATATTAGTCCCAACTATATATGGGATTCTCTGCCAATCAGATCCTCTCATTATTATCACAATGTATCCCTGTCATATTCAGAACTTGCCCAAACAATTTTATAAGGAGTTATTTTATCTTGCCTCATAATTGGTCATGCTAGTCACATCGTACTCAACCTTGGTCATATTTAAAGCTACAAACCTATCATCTGAAACATCATGGTAGATCTCATACTAAGGTAACATCTGAATTTTCTTGACAATAACAATCCCAATCATCAACAATACATCCATGCATTCACATTTTAGAAGAAGAATATCTCAGATCGGAAATTGTTCATCCCATGCACATATGTTGAAGGTTGCTCAATGGAAACTCAATGCGTAAGAAGCATCGCAATCAAGAATTCACTTAGGTACTATGTGAAAAATATGCGGATGGATGTTCAAACGGAACATCAATGCTTCAATCAATTGTCGGTTTCCAAGTCAGGTTCAACAGTACCTTTTCATAACTTCTTGAAATTCAATCGGACTCTCCAAGGATTTCCATTTCCACTTTCCAACAGTTCTTTAATAGGCTCGCAATATAGATCTTATTTTCCCAATTTCATAAATAGATTCATCATGTCATGATTCATGATTTTGAGCTTCAAAAGCCAGCTCCCTCTTACTTTGATCATCAGAGGCTCATTATCTGTCAAGAATAGACCATCAGTATTTAAAATCAAAATAAAAGACATATCTTGACCCCTTTTGAAATATACGTTTGGATTGACACATCGTCTTGGCTTCACAATGTAACTGTCAATACAGACATACCTAACTTTGGGATATTGCTTAATTATTTATGCAAACATAGAACTTTACCAAACCAATATTCTCATCCTTACATAAGTCAATATTATGCAATCAAATCATCTTAGTCATCATCTCAAAGTTTAGATGCCAAATCAAAACTAATATCAAAATCATCAATATCACTGTAACAAATTATTTGGACCAAGTGACCAGTAGAGCTCACATCCAAATATGAAGTTATGACTTTATCTATTATCATGCCAACAAATTGTCATCTACCAAGAAATATCAATCCAAAATTCATGAAGTCATGGTCACAATATGAGTCACTAGATGCAAATGCATACACCAAGAATAAGTCATGTAGGTTCCATCCATTTATTATGAGATTACTTCATATTGAATCATAGCTATCAATACTTCAACCATTGTGTTAAAACTAATGATTTAAACACAGAATACAAATATAAGTCATTGAAAGTCACTTACGGCCATATAGCATTGTTATTAAGGAAAATCATGTGTTTCCAAATCAAATCATTAGTCATCAAGCCAAATCTAAATTATTTTATCACAATGACATCTATAACCCAAAACATATCACAATCATCAAGTCAACATTTTAAACCATTAACAAGCATCATGTAAAGACTCCAAACACCTCTTATCTATATCAATCTACCAGATCTAGTCAAACCCTTGCAAATGCCATCAAATATTGTCGTGCACAAACCTTAATTGTTAAATCATAATGACATTTTGATATGCATATCCGCATCACCTGCAAACACAAGTTTAGTCAACACATTCACATTATACTAAGTCAAATATTCAAACTTCGCTACTCATATTAATTATTGCCTACTCCATGTCTGTAGGATTGACAACCTTTAGCTGAACTTCTCATTTCATGCAGAAAACTTCACGCTTGCATCGTACATGGATAGTCACACCCATAGGCCTTCCTTCTTGGAGTTGGGAGGCTACAGTTGCACCCATACGGTTACTTCCATGCAACTGATGCTTAGAGTAAGGGAAAAATCTCTCTTCTCAAATCAGAGCTTTGATGTAAACCAAAAATATCATATATTTGTCTATTTATGTCCATAAACCATACTTCAATAGTAAATAATATACATCTAATGCAAATGATAATGTGTGTAAGAATATTATGGAGAGATTCTCCATCAGAATGGAATCCACTTTAGTCATCTTCATGCATGCCATCAACATGTCTATAATTGTATCATGCATCGACAGATCTGTTAGATCATAAAGTCATTTACTAACTATATCATATATTTATCATGATCATATCATGTTAACACGAGCTAATTCACCATTACATCATGACATCAATATTTCATCAAGGGTTAGTGTCAAGTAGCTAATAGGAGTATACTTCAAGATTCATGATCACAACATTACTTCTTTGTTACATAACTCAATCCATCAAGTCGAGGCATTCAATTTTACCATAACACATCAAAACATAACCATGGTCAAGAGGAGATCATGAATATCAATTTATACTTCTATCATCATGGCTACCATGCTTTTCACAAACAATATCAATAGTGTCAAGTTATCGTCTACTAGAATCAAGGTGTTATCCTTCTTTATGGGATCAAGATATGATAGATGCTAGGCGGATGTCAAGTATACCACTATATCAAAGATCAATATTAGGTAGCTTCATATAAGCAAGAAGTTCATCATGTCTAAAAAGTAAGATATATGTTTACTACCAATTGCACCATTTTATTATAAGAACCATGAATCCAAATCGCTTTCATATGCATGAACCATTTGTGAAGGATACATTCCCATCATACCTTAGGGCTTACCTTTTCATCAATATTTCAGCTAAAACATAACACCATACATACCTTGTAGTGTTTATATACTTGTGCACCTTCGTAGCTAGTAGCACTTTGTCACCTTTCCATTAGGTGCCTTTTTACGTTTTCCAATGCTAGTTCTTCTCTTCCTGCACTACCCATGTTCCTAAAGAGGGATCCACTTATCAAAATTCATCAAGAAGTTCTAGAAGTATCCAAATACTCAAATATACATCTAGGAGGAATAAGTAATAATCAAAACAATAATTAAATCCATAAACCAAAAGTAAAGATGCAAAGGAGCATCATAAGTGAGATAGTGCTTATCCTAAATGAGAGGTGATCATCTCCATCTTGAACCAGCCTTCAAGAGCCATCATTATATATTTTCCATATGAAAATATTGCCTTCACTATTTCAACCAACTTTATTAGCAACCATGACTAATAGAGAATATCCCATCTAGGGCTTCATCAATTCTGACACAAGTGCTTAAGCATACTCACATTAACCATACTATGGTTTTTAGATTACAAATATCAAATATATGCCATAAACCAAGGTTTCTCTCAAACCCTTCTAATATTTGTCAAACCCTATGTTGGATTCATGGGGCCTAACCCAGGTTCAACGTTAATTAACCAAACAAATACCTACACTACTAGCCCTTTCGGCATCACCCTGCGGAGCACAGACTAAAGTCTCACTCGAAGCAGCATGGGGGGATACTGGAACCAAGTTTCTACACCCTAAGATGGTCGTGATATCGGTTTATACCCTCAACCCCTACTTTCGCATAGGTTGCTAAGCCTTAGGGCTCTGTTAATCTACCCTTTATTCTGACCTTCAGTACCTCCACGAAGGTGTCTGATTGACCTTCACGCAACCCTAACTCATGATCCAGGTACTTCTGTGCAGCTATGATTGCATATCGTATAGGTTCCCAAGTTATCTTAAGTGTTTTACTTATCCTACTAATCAATCAAAGTTAGCGCCGCATAAACTGATATCCTTACTTGCATTCAATTAACCAATACAATCACATATATTCACGCATCACATAAGCATTGCAAATTAAACCCAAAATGTAATATAATGAGATGGATTAACAAGAACTAAATACAAAGTAATTGCAGAATACTTCTCTTTATTAATATCATTAAGTTAATATAGACTCTACTTGCCTTGTGCACATCGCTGTAGGGGTCTGAGCGCTTAGCTACGGACTTCCACCCTAAGCCTCTATGCACTCAGCTGCGGAGCCTCTACCTATGCTAAGACCTGAGAACACTTAAACTTCTTTACCAAGACTCTAATGCTTAACTCCTCAATTCCTTCTTCGCTCCTAGAGCTTATTTATTTAGATCCTTTTTATACAATCCGATGGTCCGCGGACCATGGGTGGATCTTTATAGCTGACTTTACACTTTACAAAATAAGGGCAAACAACCCTTTATGACTCTTGACACCTTCATGCTCTGCAACCACAAAATGTGGAGACTTTACAACTTTATTACAAAATTGTCCCAAAACATGGGCTTTTGCCCCCAAACCTATCCTTGGGGAAACCCGTTCCCAACAGGCCCCCAACACAAACATGGTGACTCGCCCTCGAGTCACTTTGTAGGCACAAAGATCTTGACATGAAGACCTCCCAGCACGACCTGTATGATGGAAACCTCGACGGTGCACTGTGCAGCTGCATGCTTCACTTCTTCAACCAAATTCCCTGTCACTAGCCTTGAACTCTCGGCCTGAAGCTTCTGCTGAGTTGCTTGAAGATTGGAAAGCTTGCCTTCAATGGAGGTCATGACCAAATCAACTTCGTCCAACCAGGGCTTCAAGTGCATGTTTAGCTCTACCTCTTTGTGTTACGCTATATCAACCTGTTCCTTTAGTGTTTTGGCCTCCTACAGCTTTGCTAGTCTCTGTGTGAGAGTGACGATACGCATGATACCTTTTACCTCATCATAGCGCTATTGCAGTTCTCATGCCTCTCTCTCTAGCTTTTGTACATTTGGATCCTCTTGCAGGCTTGTCAAGACCTCGAACGACTATTCAAACAATCATGTGAAGTCTGCTACTAGTAGTCTACTGCTACCATCGCCTCTATGGAAGTGGTTGCATGCTACTCCTTTACTTCCAATGGAGTTGAAGGTTGGGCCTTCAACTGCAAATCTGCAATCTGTAGTTTCATCTCTAGTTGAACCTTATCCAACTTTATGCGAGCATCGCGCACCCCTCTAGCAAGCTTGCAAACATTCACCTCGACCATTTCTCCCTCAGGAATGATCAATTTCGGGACCATTCGACATGCCTCCTTCATGAATTGAACTATGCGCTATTTTTGGTCAGTTACCTTGGTCATGATGGCGATGGCAGAGTTCCATTGTAGGACCAGCTGCACATTATAGATCTTCTGTTCACTAATTACCTCCACAGTGTGCTGTTCATAGGCCCACAAATTCGTGATCACTCCATCCTGCAGTAGGTGGAGTGCCTCACCAGGGAGCATTGCCAAGTTCAACCCCACTCCCTTGAGGGCATTGACAGTGGGCCTGAAAACTTTGTTTTCTATGGATAGTGCTCCATCTGGCACCACTATCACTCGGGAGTCCTTCGCACATTGCATCTCAGCAGCTTCTGAATTATCGATAGCAAGGCTGGTGGATGTCATGCCAGCCTGTGACGTGTGAATCTGTAGCTCATGTAGACCCATCTGGATGGCCCGCAATAGTTGTTATTACTGCTACTCGAACTGTTGGAGGACCTCCATAGTGACATGATGCACTGTGTCTCTAGTGTCATTCAAATCTCCCTCTATGTGGGTGATTGGGTCCAGCAATGCCTTACTAGCCTTACATTTCTTTCATGGCCCAACGTTTTCTTGTTCTCTTGGACATTTGATGTAGTATGACACTGTCTATGTGTCCGCTCCTTGATGCTCTGTTTTCTCATCCATTTCTTCCTCTGTTTCAGGTGAAGGTGACCTCGTACCTTTGCCAGAGCCACGCTCTATTTAGCCTGTCTGCTTTTTTTCCTACTGAGCGGCATCGCACTCTGTTTTAGCCTTGTCAGTGGCCTCCTTCTTCTTATTCTCGGCCAACTGCACCATCTTGAGCTTGCCCTCCTCCTTTTTGTGCTGCGTGGCGGACTTTCTCGACCCCACCACCAAGTTTGAGGTAGTGTGCCACTTTGTTGGCCAGCAATCAAGAACTACATCAATCACGTCATCCGTTGCCAAGTAAGGAAAGTCATACCATGTCTGCTTAGGGTCCTTCCATGCCTTGATCGATATGCACTGAAAGTATACCTTGAAATCGACGTACTCTTGCAGTTCGACAAACACAGTAGGAGACAATCACGGTTTACGATTGATCACCATACGTATGTTCATTTCCATCAAGATCCAAATGATGTTGCTATCCTTGATGTGCTGAGAATCCTTGGTTGCCCACAGTGAAGCATACTTCGCAGTTTCTGGTAGGTCTGATCCAATCGAGGGGAATTGGTTATCTTCTGGTAGCTCCCAGGCTACTAGCACAATGGACAGCAAGATCCACACATGGTGGAAGGTCTTGCTAAGCTCCTGTGCCTCGCAACATTTCGCAATGAACTCACAACAGAGATAGTTCACCCAATTAAAATTGGACTCCTTCGGCTCATCGGGCAGCAAGAGCAATGACTGGTGTCAACACTTCATCTATGCGACCTTCCAAAATCTGTGTGACCACCTTTATTGTAGGATTGCAGATACTTGAGATGGCATAACCTTGAGGCTTCTTCATGATCTTGAATTTCTCCTTCATGGCCTCCACGAGGGCTTGCTCTCCAAATTTTTCGCCAAACATCATGGCCTGATTTTCCATGTGTAGGATAGCTGTGTGATCTGATGCATCATCCTGTCGATGATGGGTATCAGCTCCTTCAGCCACAAACACCCATCATGCACTAAGCATAAAAGCTACTTGATGACCAATATTGTAATGGTAGTGCGATTATAGTGCAACACCCATAGCAGTTTGAGTAGACCTGCCTTGTCTACTCCCCTAAGCCACTTCCACAGTTCCAACGTAGTCATGCCAGTGGTTGTGTGAACAACGCGGTGCATGAGCTATTCTATCGCCAAGTGTGGGAACTTTTCATGGTCATCTAAGTCCTAATCATCCAGTTTCAATAGAGGAAGTTGCCCCAAGCGCAGTCCTTCAAAAACAATCTCGTCTGGTAGGAGAGGTGTGTGCAAGGCGACCTTGCTTTTGTTAATGTACTTTGGCACCTTGGTATTTCCCTTACACAGAGGGATGTATTCATGCAACTTAGTGATAGGTTCAGAACCCTTGACTTCAACTTCCTCCACTTCCACCCCCAAATCCTCATCATCCATCAGCATGTCCTCAATTTCTCCCTTCTCCTACTCCATGTTAATGGCTTTGCCCTTTTCTTGTGTGAAGGGCTTGTCCTTTTGTGGGTTTCTTCTAGGTGATGTGTGCATCAATATCACAGTGTGCTTTCCCTTCTTATCCTTTGCACTCTCCTTGGTTGGGGTAAGCTTTGGTCTAGGCATCTGTGGTGACTTGGGGACTTCAGCTAGTACCTCTGCAACCTTTGCAGTAGCTCCTTCTACCTCCCTAACAACTTCTGACACAACCCCCTCGATTGTCACTACTTTGACGTCCATAGCTTCGAATCCAGGGATAAAATCATGGATGGAATTGCGGTTGGACTCTAGAAACCGATCAAACATTGGGTAGTCGAACACTTCTTCGAAGAATGTGCGGGTCGTGCACGTCTAAGAGCTCACCAACTCAATGTTAAAAGTGCCAAATGTTTTCCATTGGGCCTCCACCTATAATTTATTGGTCATTTTGAATTCAAATCCGACTATTCAACCCACATTCGGTTCATTAATGCCAAATTGGCAACAGATTTCCTAGCATCTTACCCATAACTTTTGTCTTAAATGTTAGCCGCCCACTCCATTTGGCTGCACTCTTACCATCAAATCATGAATAGTAACTTTAACGGTCACTTTCTAGTAGACCTGCACGATTTTTCACTGGGTAGCATATCTCTCTTCACGTTCTTGCAAACCTTGTGATATTTCCTCATTTCACACAATCCTTCAATCGCTCAGTTCCCCAACTCGAGCAGTGTAGTTTATAGTCTCTCGCCTCCTTTCAACTAATTTCAGAACTAAGACTATCCTACCTTCATATAGTCACCTGGCCAGATCACAGGTGTATGGCTTCAATCAGCTTCCATTCACCTCTCTTGGGAAGGGACCTCTATTCAATTTAACCAACTGAACTGCTCCACCGTCGGTAATCTCCTTACTGACATAAGGCCCTAGCCAATGCATTCCGAATTTCCCTAGAAATTTATAAAACTTCTTGTCATATAAAAAAGCCACACCATTTACGTTAAAGGTGTGCAGTGTAATGTGCCAATCATGCCATGCTTTTTCTCGTTGTTGTTGAACCTGTTGGTGGAATCCAGCCATAAATTTTTCTTCCTCAAGCCTAAAGGGTGTCTGTCCATTTAACGTTTTGCATGTCGTTCGATTGGCCCACAATACTGCGGGTATGCACAGGTCCCAATCACTTCGATGAGTGTTTCAAACCTTGGTCAACGTGTTCTCCAACACCTTATTGAATGCTTCCACCACCCCGTTAGCCTATGGGTGATAAGGCATTTTTCTGGTGACATACCTGAAACTCCTCCATTAGCACACTGATCGTTTCATTCATAAAGTGCATACCACGATCCCTCATCAAAATCTTTGGACACCCAAATCACATCAGTAGATATTCAAAGAGAAGCTTTGCAGCACTCATGCCTGTGCAGTCCTTCACAGGATGTGCTTCCACCCATCGAGTCAAATACTCATTTGTGGTGATAATGTACCACACTCCCATCCTCTTTCCTTAGGGATGAATGGGTCCCACAAAATCTATCACACATTTCTCGAAATGTTGTACAGTCATCTATGGGTCCAGAGGCAGTTCATCTCCCTGTGATGGCCAGCTAGTCCTGTAACACACATCACATGCCTTGCAGTAAGATTTTGAATCATGATGGAGGGTTGGCCACCACAACCCTGCACGTAGAATCTTCTATGCGGTCACTATTCTTACATAATGGCCTCCTGTGGTTCCCCCATGAGCATCCATGAGGATACTACTCCTTTCAAACTCTGGTACATATCATTTTAATACTTCTTCAAACCCCATTTTGTACAGATGTACGACAATGACATAAAATTTTGTCATGCACACCACTAACTCCTTTTTCTGATGGATGGTGTAACCTTCCAGGGCAATTTCTATTGTTAGGAAGTGTATGATGTCTTCAAAGTGACCATGCATGATGTGCACTATAAATAGTTGTGTGTCAGGCAATCCCTCCTCCAACTTAGTGGGCTCTTCCCCCGTTTCGATGCATGACAGATGGTCTGGTCCCACATTTAGTCATCCAGGCTTCACAATAACTTCAAAATCATATTCCTGCAACAATAACAACCACCTATATATTGTCCCCCCCAACACAGGCTTATTAACCAGGTATTTCAACGTTGAATGATCTGTATACATCTTAAAATGTTTAGCCAGCAAATAGTGTCTAAACTTCTTGAGGGTGTATTCCATGGCTAATCCTTCGTGCTCGGTGGTGGAATAGTTCTTCTCAGCCTTAGATAACCTTATGCTTGCGAATGCTGTAGGATCATCTAATTCTCCTCTGTCAACCTATGTCAGTACTGCTCCCAGTGTTATACATGACGCATCTACATGTACATGAAACTCCTTCTTCCAATCTGGGAAGACTAAAATTGGGGTGGTGAACCTTTTTCCTTTCAATACATCTGAGATTTTCTAACAGTCCTCATTCCAATAGAATGTGAAATCCCTTTTCAACAACTTCTCCATAGGCATAGTGATTTGGGCATAGCCCTTGATAAACTTCTTGTTGTGCCGCCAAGTTAAGTATCATTGTGATCTTCATGGGCTCTACCATCAGTCCTTGTTTACAAACTACATAACCCAGTGGAGTCCCAAAAGGAACACAAAACAAACATTTCTTCAGATTAAGCATAATTTGGTACCTTCGATAAGTATCTAACATTGAGCACAAACTTTCCACATTATGTTTTACCAACCCAAACATAGTCCATTCATCAAAGTACACCTCTAGAAACTTATGAATGAAGTCCTTCAATGCACTAATGACTACACGCCAGAAAATCATAGCCACATTCTTTAATCTGAAAGGCATTATAGTGTACTAAAAACATCCCCATTCAGTCACAAAGGTCATCTTGCTTCTATCTTCAGGCACGATTTTGATCTAATGGTACCTAGAGAGCCCATAAGTAAAGGAGTACGCTTCCTGGCCACCTACATTATCCAATACCTGATCAGTCAATAAATTTGAGAAAGGATCATGCACACAAGCATCATTCAACCTC
This sequence comes from Pinus taeda, assembly GCA_000404065.3. Taxonomy (NCBI): domain Eukaryota; kingdom Viridiplantae; phylum Streptophyta; class Pinopsida; order Pinales; family Pinaceae; genus Pinus; species Pinus taeda. The sequence goes on from APFE031116422.1 coordinate 32,395, forward strand.
TTGAGATCTACACATATCCTTATTTCATCCTTCTTCTTCTTTTCCTCTACCACCATTGGGGTCACCAATCATATTCTTCTAAGGGCTCAATGATGCCTACCGTGAGCATCTTATCCAACTTAAGTAGACCTTCTCCTTATACTTGGGATTGAGACGGTAAGGTCTTTGCTTAACTGGCTTCACGTTGGGTTTCAATGTGATCTTCATAACACCCAGGTCTCCTATTATCCCCTTTAACTCCGTAAACTTGGTAGGGAACAAATCTTGGTATTCGCGGAGCAATTCAGCAACCTTATCTACCATCACATCATCTGAGTAATCTCCAACCTTCACGAATTTGGGTTCTGCCTCCATACCAATATTTACCTATATCCTTTTTAGTGGCACAATAATATCAGGATTCTCGATCTATGGTCCTTCGACCTCGCGATCACCCTCGGTTTTAGGGATATTAATATTTCATGGGTCCTCGTCTTCTTCTTAATCATTCATATAATAGCATTCCAATGTGTGGATCAGTTGAGTGGTCCAATCAGGTTGAACCAAATCCAAAGGATCTTGTGGTATCCTAAATATTGTTGCTTTAACTTCCTGTAGTGCTTCGTCGATACAGTCAAATCCATCTTCAAAGTTGCATGTCACTATGAACCCTTGGTGCAAAATATCCCATTCACCTATACCATGGTGGAGCTTTGTCTCCAAGTACTAGTTCATCGAGATGACATCCAAGGTGTGACAGAACAAGTGCACCCATTCAGGTTGGGGCTTCCCCTCATAGGCCTTAGCCCATTTGGCCTAGTGTGCACATGGATCATCCTTCCCTTCATACCTATTTGTCATTCATACATTTGGCTTCCTAAAGCATGTTTTCATCATGCTCCTACACTCACGCCAATCGTCAAAACTACTCTTATGCGTACCCCACCATCTCCCAGGCGTAGTGCGCATTGCCTAGTCCAAAGCACGGAAGCGCTGCTTATCTGGTACTTCCCTCTCAAAAGCATCCAAAAACACATCCACATCATTCGAGCCATTGTAAGTGGGCATATTTCTTACCTATGATGACATAGAATGTAGCGACCGAGTCATCATGTTAAAGCTTAGCGTGGTTACTTCATGTAGCCGATTATACCAATGCTCTAATTCTTCATCTGAGACTGAGTTATAGGAACTCTCACAATCCCATGTAATTCATCCATCCAATGTTGAATTCACCCAATCTTGGTCTTGCACTGTTATCTTATATATGCATTACAAATCATCATCGCTTTCACAATTGCGGACTGCTTCAGTATAGCGTGATCCTTCAGCGGGATCTAGGGGTACTATTACGTGAAGTGATTTCTTTTCAAATATCATCTTTCACTTCTTTAGATTGATTACCCTGTTCATGTCAGGAGCCCAATCAGTGCCAAGGAGCATAGGGTAGGGGTTGTTGTCATCCACAATTTCTATTACTTCAAAATCAACCAATGTGCTTGTGCCTTCAATATCTACAATTACTCCTTGTAGTCATCCCATGGGGATGATCTTCTGCTGATTTTCCATCCTTAACTGAATCAGAGACCACTACAGTGTGGGTCTCCCCATTTGTTCCCAAGTTTTCTTTGGCAAAATGATTGCGTCTCACCCTAGATCCAAAGTAACCTGATCCATTTCATACTCTCCTATCTCTGAGGTGAGTCTCATCTCATGACCTATCCTTGCTTTATGCTTACCAATCTTCCATACCATGCTCAATTCACCTGGAGCATTTCCGGCGCATCTATTTATGAGTTCATATAACCCCTTCATAGTCTTGCTATCACGCAGTAGATTCATGCAGGCCTATAGAAAGGTCATAAGAATAGAAAGGTCCATCTCCTGAAAAGGCTTATCCCGAGTCCCTAAGGTAGAGGCCTCAGCGAAGCTCTTTTTTTCTTCCATGAAAATTTCATGTGTGCACTCCAAATCAAACTCAACCTCATTCTTCGGAGCTCTGAGAACCCATGCGATGTCTTCAACCTATTTCCCCTTATTATCGCCCATTGAAATTTCACTTTGGAGCACCATATTCACACTTAGATCCTCTTCACGAGGCTCAGCCCTCAGCATCTACAAGTCCTCCTCTTCCAAGTCCTCCTCCTCCTCGTCCTCATTCCTGCCCATAAAAGCATGTTCGCACCATCCCAGCACTTTTGTGAGGAGGCCGTGTTTCTACCTGAACTCTATAGGTGGGTGTTCTATTCATCATCAATTCATAACTTCGGAAGTTGCACTCATCATGCACTACCGACCTAAAGAACTTGCAAAACAATTGTTGTGGTGTTTGTACAAACTTCTGTAGCAAATGATAGTTATTAGTCGTAGGTTTCCCTGCTACCTGACATATAGCGCACCACAATGTAGGCCTCATGCTTGTCCTACTTGGGCTTCCAAACTTAAAGGCATCAGTCCTCCTGCTGTAATATAGTTCCCAAAGACTGGGCAGTGGTCTTTGTCATGCCAATAACCTTTACATTTCAGGCACCATATCTCTTCGCGTGCCTCTAGTCGAATGATTCTATCCTGCTTCAAAATTTTCATTTTGAGGCAAATATTTTACAACTGTGCATGGATCTATTAAACCCCTAGATTTGGATCTTGCATCGGTGTTTCATGGAATCTCATGGCAATCTCCAAGGCCTCTGCTTGAGTCGTAATCTCCTATTGTGGCAATGCAACCCTGAGGTGAGGCAGGAGCTAAGCCATGAACTACTCGCAATGTTATCCGTTTGTTAAGTTCATATTAGATTCACGGATTTTACATTTCAATCTCTGATCCAATTCCTAAGGTGTCTCACCTAGTTTCATCGTGATTTCTTTGAACCCAACAATTGACTGCGCCTGAAATTTAGGCCTACTGAACTCTTTATTCAGCGTCGTCTAGATCTCTGCCAGCCTACCGTTAGGGTTATCATTAGAGTACTTGAAGTACGAAGTTAGCACATGATCCTGTAAAGTACTAACCAATGTTTCCTTCTTCATGTGATTTTTTGTGACACCCTGAGCTTCCCATACAGCTTTTACGACAAACCAGAACTAGTCTTGGTCCTCATTTGCCAAGCCTTTAAACAAAGGAAACTTCATTGAATTCACCATGTTGAACTGTGGTGGAGGTAGCGGTGGTGTGGGCGAAGTCATAAGGGGCGATGGTGTTGAAGGTGGTAGTCCCGTGAACCCTTGCTTTATCAATTGAACGACACTCAGTGGAGAAGCCTGTGCTACTCCCGCTTCATCACTCAAAGGAGGTGAATTCAGTGGGCTATATTCGGGACCCTTTCTTTCTTTGTTTTAGTAAGTCTTTCGACTTCGTGTAGCTCTGAACATCAATGTAGCTACATAACCTGTTTTTCACATAATAACATCTTAATCCAAGTATTTAAAGACTTCAAGTACTTACCTTGCAGACCTTTGAAAAAGTGTTTCTCCACCTCACTATAATTGACTGAGGTATAGACCGCAAATTCAGTCACAAACCCTCCAATGATACAATCGAGCCAATGATCGACAGTATGGATGATCTTACCCTCAGAAGTTTCTAATCTTTGTACTAACTTTGAGGTCCAGACAATAGTACCGTCAAGCATCCACCTTCGTTGGCTATCCACTAGCTTCACGATCCACTCATATAACTCAATTGGAAAGGAACAAAAAAAGATCTCCTGGATTTTTGTATACAGGTACCTATCTCGCTACTATTCCTTTGTCAGTCATGGGTTTCTATTCTCCTGGGCCACGAATTCGTGGATCTTCCTATCCAACCCATCTTTGACCTCTTTCATAGTTGGATTCTAGTGATACAACATCACACATCTCTCATGTAAATTCTGGCCTCATCAACGAAACCATTTGTTAGCATTGTGGGGCCTGACCCAGGTTCAGCGTTAATTAGCCAAACAAATACCTACACTACTGACCCTTCCAGCATTAGCCTACAAAGTGTGAACTGAAGTCTCACTCAAAGTAGTATGGGGGGATGCCGAAACCAAGTTTCCGCACCCTGAGATAGTCATGATGTTGGTTTATACTCTCAACCCCTACTTTCGCGCAGGTCACTAAGCCTTAGGGCTTTGTCAGTCTACCCTTCATTTTTCCCTTTAGTACCTCTGCAAGGGTGTCCAATTGATCTTCACACAGCCCTAACCCATGATCCAGGTACTTCCGTTGAGCTATGACAGTGTATCTTATAGGTTCCCAAGTTATCTTAAGTGTTTTACTTATCTTACTAATCAATCAAAGTTAGCTCCGCATAAAATGGTATCCTTACTTATGTTCTAACCAAAACAATCACATATATTTGTGCATCACATAAACATTGCAAATTAAACCCAAAACGTAATATAATCAGATGCATTAACAAGAACTAAATACACACTAATTACATAATGCTTCTCTTTATTGATTTCTTTAAGTTAATACAGACTCTACTCGCCCTGCGCACACAGCTGTAGGGGTCCACGGACTTAGCTATGGACATCCACCATAGGCCTCCGTGCACTCAGTTGCAGACCCTCTACCTATGCTAAGACCCGAGTACACTTAGACTTCTCCACCAAGACTCCAATACTTAACTCCTTAATTACTTCCTCACTCTTAGAGCTTACTTATTTACAGTCGACTTTACACTTTACAAAATAAGGGTAGACAACCCTTTCTAACTCTTGACACCTTCACGCTCCAAAACCACAAAATGTAGAGACTTTATAACTTTATTACAAAATTGTCCCAAAACATGGGCTTTTAGACCCAAAATTGTCCTTGGGGGAACCCATTTCCAACACCTTAATACACAAATTTACTACTAATTCCTTCAAACCCTAGAATTATTTTAGATCTCCTCCATCTTCTCTTTCTTCCATCAATGGTGTCATCATAGGGGTAATGTTCATGAATTTTCTTCAGCCCAACTCTGATACCATGTTAATTTTTCTTAGGGATATATTGTTCTTTGCTTTGATATTTGTATTTATTCATTAATACATTAAGTTCACCCCATAACATCATAACATTATTGATATTTACATAATTGGTTAGAAGCATATGAAACTATATAGAAAGAGAAATGTCATCATCATCATCAACATAACAGAACATAAAGGAACAATAGAAGAAAAGTATTCATACATAGAGACACTAGGATTGGTCGGAGACTAGGGAAAAATCCACTATGGGAAAACTATTTAAATTTATTCTTCTTATTAGATTGTCATCAAATGATTCAGAAAAACATAGTACAATAATCTGTATCTTCATTCCTACAACTATCTAGCAAAAACAATTAAACAATATCCATTAAATGAATGCTACAATGCTTATACTCAAAATTCTAATTTTGAGGCATGTAATGAATTGTGCCTATCTTCAATCAACTTCCAAACACTATGATCACTAAGAGAAATATTTGGACAACTTAAATTTCATCATTCAGGTCACATTCACACATAGGAAGATTCATGCATGTGATTGGGAAGCTTCGAATTGCTCCCTGGATCTTATAAGTCCACGACGTAATCTACAACTGAGAGTCAAAAACCCTAGATTCCAATAGTATGGAGGAGGTGATAATAATGCTACTGATAGGTTTTAGTCACATGGATGATTTGGTTAGTGTGTGACTATGGTCAAGTTCTTCCTGTGTCATGCCTATGACTGAGGCCCAAAACCCTAAAACAAATATGTGAGCTTCAGACCCTACAATTTCATCTTCGAGCAAACCCATTCCTCTAAGGATGTACCTTAGACTTGTGCAATCCAAAAACCAAGAAGGAGAATAGAATAATGGATCGTGATGATCCCAAAATGAGGTTGAGGTTACTTATATTTATAGCCTTCCAAGGGTGTCCAATTTTCTCTAGGGCCGACCTTATCAAATATGCACATGTGGGATTTTCTTCATAAGTACACTTTCCCTTATCTTATTTGAGTGATCTTTAGGTCTATTTTGGTCCTCTAGAAATGCGGAATTCATTGGAATCATTATCTCCATCAAGTGAGCTATCCAAACTAGAATTTGACCGTAGTTTCATATTTTTACAAATTAGAAACTTCATGGAAAAGTGAGAAGTGGATGAAATGGAGAGACCAATTACAATACATCATCACCTAGGATATCTCATCAGAGCCAATAGCTAGATGTGGGAATCTTGTCACCTCTCATCATATTAAAGGTAGGGGATGGCATGGCTATCCAACCCCATGCACTTACAAATGCCAACTGACTTCACATTCCCCTACATGAATATGGTAGCTTTCATTTCCACTAGATTCTCTGGTATATTTTGTCATTTCTCCATGTTTTTATATTGTTATAGTGGGTTTTCCGAACCACAGGTGGTATATTTACACCATAATGCTTGATTTTTGTACATGTTGGTTTGCGTAGGTATTGGTCGTCCTAGCTTGGAGCCTCAACACATACCTCATGCGATAATGTTTCGAGCCTGGAATTAGGAAGTATTCATAACAATGACCATATTTGGAATTCATAGTATGTAGAGGAGTGAAGCATTTCAATTGAAAAATTTTAGTGTCTAGTGGGCCACAAACACAGGGGAAACTCCCCTATGTCTAGTCTTAGTAAATTATTCATCATTATTTTATTTCCAAAGTGGAATTTGGTCTAAGGTTTGCAAGGTGTTTTGATGGTATTGAATTTAATTGGAGTATTTTGGGTTATTTTGTATGTTTCCCTTGCCCAGAGTTAGCACAAGTAAATTCCCTCTCTTTCATTGTTAACTCACCAAGTCCCTTGACCAACCTAGAACCAGGAAGTGAAGATCCTTATGGTGTTTTCTTAGTTGTGTTGGGTTTGTTTCATTGGTTTTTGCCCCTTTTAGGGGTTCTCTATCTTAGTTCCTTTCTCTCTTTTGAGCATTATGCTTTTCCAACTTATTCACTCTCACTATCATTTTGAATGTCATGGGCCTCGTTGGAAACCAGGACAATACTGAGAGGGGGGATGAATTAGTATTGTCAGAATTTTTTACCACTTTAATAACTTTCTTTTATGTTAAAGAACAATAAGACAGCATAAATACTTCAACAGTTAATTTAAATGAGCATAACAAGAAGTAACACAAAAATATTAATGGAACACACAAAGAACAAAGAGATTTTCAAAATTTCTGTTCAATTCATTCTTAGGGCAAGTTACATCTTGTTGTTACAGTTTTTTGGCTAACAATAAAAGGAAGCTACAAATCCCTAATTTTTCAGCTACAACTAGATGGAGCTATGACTCCAACTATTTACAAGTGCCCACTCGAGGGAGCATCAACCCCTAATTTTGCAAGCTACAACTTGTTTGAACCTCATTGGTGCATCTTTCATCCATTTTCATACTAGAGGCATGAATGCCTTCTCTGCCTTCAAAATAAATCAGTTTCGTCAATCACTAACACCTTCAACAATCTATTATCATTGATAAAACACCAAATTCTTCACCAAAAATTTCTCAAAGAACTCATATTGATCTCTGTTCACCTCATTCAACTAGTTTTTTCAAGCCTATTTTTATTGAATTTTGGCTTGATAATTTAATCCTTCTTTGATTGCTGCATGAATTCTTATTTTCTTCTTTGTCCTATTCAATTGACTCCTCTGAATGTTTTATAAAATTTTGAGATTCCAATATTGTTTTTCGAAAATCAAACTCTGATTTTTTCTACTTGGTTTTGCAACTTTGGTTTTTTAACAGGTTTTAGCAGTGCTTCTTCTATTATTAGATACTATTAACTTTGGCTTACCTACCAAAATATTTGTCAAACTTATAGTTCTATTGGATTTAGCCTTTAACACCTCTTCTCATGCCCGTTTCCTATTTTTCTACCATATGACCAGGGAATCTATATTACCATTGGCTAGGTCTTTTACTTGCTAAGTTGCTTTCTAAGCCCTTTGTAGTCCATATTTATTTTTTTATCACTACAAACCATTGATTTCATTTCTATGTGAAATTAATGAAAGAAATGTGTCATGGAACTAAGCTTGAATCTCCCAAGCTCAACACTTTTCTCTCTTGGTTCTTCCTCTTTGTTCACTTTAACAATCCTCTATGATGGGCCTTGTGGGCTTAGTTGTCCTATGGGGTCCTCTCATCATTCATTTAATTGGTTGTGCCCTACCAGCATGTTAATGTTTACATGTCCCAACTCCCACTTCCTGACGCTTTTGATATGTGCTCTATTAACAACTTGTCGGGTTCCAACCAGTAGGATGATGTCATTCTAACGTCATATGTGCTACTTTTCATCCTATGATTAGTGATGTGTGTCACTCAAAAATAGTTCCTTTGGGTGACCAAAAATTATAAACATACCTACCACATGTCCACCTATGATTGGCTTATGATGACATCATCATTCACAGTTGCCTGAGCCAATAAGATGTTTCCAACTGTTTTCCTATTAGGGGAGAGAGAATGGGTCTCTAATCCTTCTTTTCACCAATTTCCTTTATAAAGATCTATATAAGTCTTGGTTTTTCTCCTGTTTCCATTTTCTTTGATTTCTTGTGGTTTATTTCATGGTTTTTGTAATCCCGTTCAGTTGTTTGTGGTTTTATAAGGGTTTGGGGGGGTGCGAATACATCTCCATTGTTGATCTATGATCAGTCGTCTTTGAAAAACCACCCATTTTGCACCTCCCTTACATTTTACGGCCATCTAGTGAACCCTTCGTAATAACTTTGAAGTGCTGGTGGGGACTCATGGTGCCCAATTAGTCTCCAAACTTGTACACTTTTTATCTTGTGACTTACGTCATCGTGTTTATTCTATTAAGTGACCCTTAATTTCCTCTGGGGTATTGGGCTAGATCTTCAAGTTTTTTCGATCAGTTTCATTCTCATCCATGGTTGTTTTTGTAGGCTCAAGGTAAGCTATCCTTTAATTGTTTCCGTTATCTCAAAATCAGGTCCTGATAGGATGCTGATCAGGTTGACTCTAAGTAACTGTTTCAAACCAATCTTTTGACTAAGGCTTAGCCTCCTTAGCCTGAGAGGGCTCTCTCAAAGGGTTATTGATTTTGACTAATAATTAGATGGCTAACTCTTGTGGAATAACATTGACAAATATGAAGGCTGGATAAGCATTACACAAGTTTCCATTGGGCCTATGGAGTCAATCATACTTCAGTAAACAATGATACTTCCTTTACATAGAAGTCAGGGCATTTAGCATTTGGATGTTCAGAACACAACTCATATAAAACCACAGTTCATAAATGCATACAGGAAATCAGAGCATAATCAGTGAATTCTGAGTGATTACACATCTATACAACTGTAAAAGACATTAAGGAAAGAATAAAATCACACATTCTAAACATGGAAATCCTTCATGAATCCTGAGAAGAAAAGAAGCCAACTTATATAAATGAACTTTGTCTTTACATAAGCCAAAATAGTACTCTGTTATAAAATTTCCAACCCTGAGTACATTGATGCTTCAGCTATATATAGATCTCTTTACATAACTTGGATTCCTCCTCAAGCATGAGGGGAATTCGAATTCATCCTACTATGACACCTATTGATACTTAAAACTAACTATTAAATGGAAATGCTAACTAGGAGTCTTAGAGACCTAATACAACTAGGAGTGTAACTCCTTATTATGATTACAACAACCTTATCTAAGAATTTAAAGCATTATTTGACAACTTGCAACCTAAAGAATTCGAATTTGATGAAGCCTCCCACGTGGTCATCTGACTGCTGAAGACAAACCCTAGAAATTAGGGAACATGTTTCCATGTTTTTAGGTTTAGGATCCCTGAAAATGGCACGTGGGACAGAGCCTTTATCTCCTCATCCATGACACATTTTTCGAAACTGAAGGAGGTTGTTGTTGTCCAGGATGTCTAGAACAAAAACCTCTCTTGGTTTTTTAAAATACTTTTCCAGCTGTCCCGAATCGATCCTTTATGTTCCTAGAAACTAGGAGACTGTCCCTTGCTCTGTTTTGGCCGAAAAATGGGTCTTGGGACAGAGCTCATAACTTCTCCCAAAAACCGTATTTAGAAAAACTGAAGGTGGCTTTGGTGAACCAATCCATGCTGAACAAAAACCTCTCTTTTTTTTTTGAAACACCGTCCCTACCTCCCATAATGTGCCTTTGAAAAACGGGTGTAAAACAGAAACATATGCCTGTGAAAAACTTGCACCTACAGCAGTTTCGTAGCGCAAGTTTAATCATTCATTTCTCCCATCTCAGGATGTATTTGAAGAAACTGAAGGATTTTTTTGTACTTCAGTATATTAGGGATGAAAACCTCTTTCACTTTTCAGAGATGAGGTTTTAACGGCTCATAAATGCTTCTAGAAATTGACTGGTAAAAACAAGGAGAGAGAGTTCCTCCTTTTTGCTTTTGATCTTCACAAGGATATTCAAAATCAATTATGTCTAATGTCCTTCTTTGATTACACAAAAATGTTTTGGAATATTTTTCTTTTCATGTGTATACCTTGCCCATGTACCTGTATGAAGACAAAACCTTCTTCAACGCTACTTGAAGTATGATGAAAAATACTTGCTGTGATCGCTTTTATAACAAATGGCTTATGGTTCATATATTCTTTTCCTTTGCCCTTTATGCCCTTGCTAGATGTTTGTGTTGTGTGAATGATCCTTATTCAGAAACTCCCTTTCAAAAAGGTTTCCCTTTTGTTCCTCAAAACTGGTCAACTATATCAAAATATGCAGCTACAGCAGTTTTGTAGTGTGCTACGAAACTGCTGTGTAATCACCAAAACACAGTTTTAATGCCAATTCAACTCTCTTGAT
>APFE031116425.1:0-14182 GCA_000404065.3 Pinus taeda
ACCATCTCCCATGTAGCTTCTTCTAGCTGAAGGTGCTTCTGTTTCACATTAACATGCTTTATGGTTTTATTCTTGAGCATGAGATGTTTCTGCTACAATATGCACTGAGGCTCCCGCTAGAACTCTCCTTATTGCTCCACCTAGAATAAAAACCAACCAATAGCATGATCAACATCCTTTATATACTTCTCAAGCAATGAAATATGGAAAACATCATGTACCTTCACTATTGGAGGTAGTGCAAGTTGATATCCAATTGGTTCAATCCTCTCAAGGATCTTGAAAGGCTCGCAATATCGTGGTGCAAACTTGGCACATGAACCAACCCTCAAAGAGCTCTTCTTAGGCTTGATGCATAAATGCACATGCTCCCCAAACTGAAACTCATTGAATACCCTATGTTGATCTGTATAACTCTTCTGTCTACCATGTGCTACCTTTAGATTCTTCTTTATAACCTGCATTTCCTGCTCCATGTCTGCCAACATATATGGTCTAATCAGTACCTTGTTCACTAGATCACTCAAGTTGATGGGAGTTTTACAACTTTGTCCATACAATGCCTCGAGAGGACTCATCCTCAATGACTCATGATAACCATTGTTGTATGCGAACTCAACCAGTGGAATATACTCCTCCCATTTCCTCTATTAGTGCATCACATACATCCCAAACATATCCACCAAGATCATGTTGACCATCTCTGTATGTCCATCTTTTCGTGGATAATAAGTTGTACTCAAGGCCATATTTTTACCCAAACCTATAAATAACTCCTTCCAAAACTTGGAAGTGAACTTTGCATCCCTATCTGACACAATCTTCTTTGGGAGACCGTGTAATCTCACTTTCTCTCTGATGAACACATATGCTACCTCACTATTTGAATATGTAGTCTTTGCTAGAATGAAGTGAGCTACCTTGCTCAACCTGTCAACCATGACTATAATAGAGTCATGATGCCTCACTGTCCTTGGAAGACCTATAATGAAATCCATGTAAATGATCTCCCATTTCCATTATGGAATCACTATAGGTTGTAGTAAACCACCTTGATGCTTACATTCTACCTTTACCTGTTGACAGTCTAAGCATTCAACCATGAAATCTGCCACTGTATTCTTCAAATTTGTGCAATAGTACAACTTATTTACCATCGTCAATGTATTCTGATACCCTGAATGACTCAAGTGTGGCTTCGAATGAAAGTCCCTCAAGATAATATTCTTGACTTCACAACAATTGGACACATAGATCATGTCCATAAACCTCACCAAACCATCTGCTATGAGATAATAATCTGCATCTTGATCACCTGTACATGTACCTGAACCCATGCATGTACATGTACCTATATCTGAACCTATGCATGTACCTATACCTGTACCGATACCTGTGCTCTGATGTAACCTATGCATGATCTCCATGTATTTGTCATCCCACTCTCCTACCCATAAGACCCTATCTTATAACTCTGTCCCATAAGAGCTCATAAATTCTATATGATTTGCATGTACCTTCCTATTAAGAGCATCCACAACCTATTTCTCCTCCTATTTGATGTATCTGGTCTCAAAATCATACTCACTAAGGGTAGCTAACCTTCTAGCTTCCCTGGCATTTAGATTTGGTCGATCAAATAAATACCTCAACCCACTATGATCACTCACCAATGTAAACCTCTTACCTAAAATATAATGTCTCCACATCTTCAATGCATATATTATAACTGCTAGCTCAAGATCATGCACTGGATAGTTATACTCCTTCTCATTCATTTTCTGTGACTCATAGCATACCACCTGTGCATCCTACTTAAGGACTCCACCAAGTCCTCTCTTGCAAGCATCTATACATACTGCAAACTCTTTGTCTGGATTTGCAATCTTTAGCACTAGTGCACGTGTCAATAACTACTTGAGCTGCTCCAAAATAGCCTCATATTGCTCTGTCCATTTGAACTTCTTACCTTTGCTTTGAAATGGTGTAATAGGATATGAAATGTATGAGAAGTTCTTGATGAACCTCTTGTACTAACCTGCCATTCCCATAAATGCTCTCACCTCATCCACATTCTTAGGAGCTTCCCACTCCATGATATCCCTTATCTTTTTTGGATCTATTCTTATGTCGTCCTCGGAGACAACATGCCCCAAGTAATGTACCCCAGTCTAAAAGAAGCTACATTTGCTATGTTTAGCATACAAGTGATGCTCTCTTATCAATATCAACATTGTTGTTAAATGCTCGGCATGTTCTTCCTCGTTCTTGAAATATACCAATATGTCATCAATGAATACAATTAAAAACTTGTCGAGATAAGGATGCAACACACTATTCATCAAACACATGAATGTAGTTGGAACATTAGTGAAACCTAATGGAACAACAAAAAACTCATAATACCCATACCTGGTCCTCAACGCAGTCTTGAATATATCCTCTCCCTTGATGCGTACCTAATGGTATCTCGATCTCAATTCGATCTTAGAGAACATTATTACTCCCTTCAATTGATCAAACAAATCATCAATCATTGGTAATGGGTACCTATTATTGATCATTACTTTGTTCAACTGCCTATAATCATTGCACAATCTGAGAGTACCATCTTTCTTCTTTATGAACAACACTAGTGCACCCCAAGGAGATACACTTGGCCTAAAGTATCACTTGTGAAGCATCACCTTTAACTGCAACTTCAACTCTACCAACTCAAGTATGCTCATCATGTAAGGTTCTTTTGATGCTAGAGCTGCCTCTGGCATAGACTCAATAGAAATCTTTACCCCCCTGTGAGGTGGCAACTATATAATGTCCTAGAGGAACACCTCTTGAAATTGATGCAAAACTGGGTACCTTCTTAACACATCTACATGCTCAACCTCCTTACCCTTGTCACTAGAAATGTGTACTGCAAACATCACACAACCATTTCTGCAACTACACTTAGCTTGCATAGCAGTAACCATCCTCACTAATGTAGGCTTCCTCTTTCCTTGCAAAGTCCTCTTTTCCCCACTATCATACATACACTCAATGGCATTGTCGAAGAAATCCACTTTGGTTCTGTGAAGGTATAACCAATCCATACTCAAAATCAGATATACGATCCTAATGGTAATACATTCAAATGTGCTACTGTAGGTATACCATTTAACTCAAATGCACAAGCTCTTACCCAATGGTGAACTCACTTCTTTATACCTGCAGCCAACTATACCAACCGAGATTTTGAATGCACTTCTTTTCTCAAACCACACTTACCCACCAGGTCATGATTAATATAACTATAGTTAGATCCAGGATCAATCAAAATAGAACCAACTTGATCACAAATCTTACCGTCCATCTCAATGATTGATGCCTGATGATCCACCTGCCTGTTTTCCATAGCTACATAGATCCAAGGAACGTATTGACCAACATCACCAACTATATGCACCTCCTAAGCACTATATATTTAGGGTCTACCACTACTCTGTACTACAAACAATCCATCTTATGATGCTCCTTACAACATATCGAACACCGTAATGGTTCCCTACCACCACCTCTAGCCTACTACTATCCATGTCCCTTCTCAGCTGTATTGAATCTCTTGTAAGGACTTGCATTTTAATTCTCACTTACATATTGATCTCTTCCTCTCTTTGGTGGTCATTTTCTTTTAGATTTCTCATTTCATTTCAAGTCATTCTTAGGCTCAACTTTGCACTTCAACTACTCATAACAATGTTTCAACTTTTGAATGGCCTCCTCTAATGATCTACACTCATCGAACTCAATCCAGGCTTTGTATGCTACTGGTAGTCGACTGATGAATCTCTGAGCCTTGGCCTTCTCCTCCTTGAGGTAAGGCACATATCTCAATAGCTCCAAGAAGTTACCTGATAGTAGATGCATCATATGTTATAGAACCCATTCGCAACTCATAAAACTCCTTAAATATGACATCATAGTACCTCTCTGATAAGTACTTCTTCTTGAAGAGACTTTCAAATGCATGCGAAGTCAAATAATCCTCATGTATACTTTTGACATTCTTCATGTGTTCCCACCAAATATTTGCTTTACCTTTTGTTGTCTCTTAGGAAACGAATTTCCTAGTTGTGGAGAAATTGTGTCTAAGACATTAATAATTTATTATGTTTGTCACTTATGTCTCTGTTGAATCACTATTTGAAGAATCCGAAAGACTTGACCTTAAACCTGTAGAAATTATCATAGTAGATTAAATTGATTATGCAATGTACTAAAGCAAAATATTTAATCTAGTTCTACAATGAAACTTACAGAAGCTTAATCAATTTTGAGCAATATCAAATACAACACATATAATATAGAAGAAGATTCAATCACACATGAAACACAGAAGAATACTCTGGGGAAAGCCTCAGCTAAAAGCCCCGCTATCTGTATTATCATACAAGTGGAAATATCTCAGGATTACACAAAGCTTTAGCTCTCAAGCTATCTAGCTCTCAGTACAATCCCTCACTACTGCTCATAGAATGAATAGACACAACATATGCCTTCCTTCAGTCCTCTAAGCCTCCTATTTTTCTGCATAATTTCTCTTGGGTCGTGTGGCTGCCACCTGTGTGAATTCACCTCTCACACAACTCACCAAACTCAGAAATAATTGCGCAATCCTCAAGGAATGATTTCCTTCTACATGCAAGAGATATCCTCAAGGGAATATTACTACAACTAATAGTAAATTGTCCCATCCTCTGATCTCAACTGGTCTCTGACTGAACTGACATGCATGAGTTATTTATGAGAGAATATTCAGTTACCTAAATAACACTAGTTACATGCATGCATGCATTAACTAACTGAACTCATATTCAGTTCCAAAAATTGTTGGAACTAATCTAACTGGACTTAACTCAATTAACTGAGCTAACTAATTACAACTCAAAGTACAACTCATCCTGATCTCCTTAATTAAGGGATAACTTCCTCAATCAAAGGGATAATTTTTGCATGTCGTCACATAGACTTCATGTTTGATTTTCTCTAACTAATTAACTCAAGATGAATTAATTAATTATTTTATAAATAGCTGCTAAGATCAAATTCAAATTTTAATTCTCAATTTTAGTTCAGGGACTAACTAAAATTGGAATGTATCCCGAAATGCTATTTATAGCAATGCTATTTTTAGAACTTCTATATTTAGCATTTCTTGTTGCTATTTTCAACAAAACCCCAATATTTAGATGCTGAATATGAATGTGATGTGAAGAGCATGTAAAGAAATTAAAGGCAATATGTTGTGTATAATAGGAATTATTCTCTTTAATTTAGAGGAAACATATAGAAAGAGGTTTTAAATATGGGAGCGCCCTTTAAGGAATGTAAGTTCGTTTACATAGGTAAATAAAGACCTGCAGCTTCATTACCATATTTAAATAGATGAATAAACAAAATGACACATAGTGGAGAAATAACAAAATCATACCCAACATGTATGGAAACTCCTGATTCTTTTATTAATCATCAGTTTATCGAGTACAAAAATAGTACAACCTTTCCTTCTAACAAAATCCAACCCTTTTTTCATAACTTTTCATCTTTTTATACATTCATGGGATAGTTGGTAACCGTCAAAACTATCAACCGCTTATCTAACTATCTAAAAGTAAAAGTCATTTTAAGATGTTACATTAGAGGGTAAACAACACCTCTTTCCCAGAAAATTAGATAACAAAAATTAAACTATGATTGGGGATTGTTGATCACTGTTTGAATCCGAGCCTTTGGCAGGCTAATCTACTAGTGTACCCTTTTCCTGTTTTGTCATCCATTACTTGCACTTTCTCCACAGTGGCACATTTGATTTAGGTGCTTCTTCTACTTTATCAAGTATTATCCTGAATGTTGTAATCCTACTATAAGTAGGCTTATCTGTAAATAAAGTTTGCACCATTCACAGAAGTTTAAAATCTTTATGAAGATAGTTTACAATAGTGGCCCCTTTCAGTACTGTTGTCTTTTCATGAGTATTGTCAATCTTGCTCTTTGTTTCAACCAACAAAGTTTCATGTGTTTTCCATGGCAGAAGATTTCCCTATAAATCCCAAAAAGGTGGAAGCCCAGAGCTCACTCTTTTATCAAAAAGTATGCTAAACATAGAGACAAATTCCTTCATCTATTTTAACTTTTTTTGGCAACATTCCTATAGATATTTCTAACAATCATTTTGTTGAAATCAATTGCACAAAGTGTCCTATCTGGAAGGTCATGGTGTTTAAGCTCTGAAGCAGACTTGGAATATTGAATTAAAAGGAAGTTGCTCCATTTTACAAGTGAATGATTAATACAAAACTCTCTTTTACACTTTGATTATATACAACAACCAAATGGGAGGAAAAATAAATGCTACGAAATAAATGTTGTGCATTAATGGAGTGGTGGATGAGGTGACGGGGTATGATGAGTGATGTGGGTGATTAACGAATCAAGGTGGCGGAAGACGTGGAGTGGGTGATGTCGAGTGGAATAATTTGGGTGGCCCATCACGAGGGATAAGGAATGTACAGGAGCTTTATTAGAGTTGAACCCCAGCAATAATCTCAGGTCGTAGATCATGGTCAATCATGCCAACGTCACGGTCAACTGTGGGGGTTAAGCCTGAATTAAATTTCGTGCTCGTTGCTTCCCCGCAACGCACCTTAACATGCTTATTGAGTTATCACTTGATCGCATCTCTTGAACCTGCATGAAATTTAGTAAATGGGTTGGGCCCATTTACATTGTTGATTTTTTTAAACAACAAAACAATACTTTGGTGTTTAGATCTTTTTTATTTTTTTAGAAATTTATATATAATATTGGATTTTCTTTTTTCCTTGTTTTTTTTTTATTTTTTCTCTTTCGTAATATTATTAAGAAACTTCAAATGACAATGGATGCTACAACATCTAGCTCCACCTAGGGATAGTACTTCTATCTCAGAAGTACTAAGAACCGTAGATTAGTGCCTTCACCTCGGGCATGGAGTGATATTTTGCTTTGCCAAATTTAAGAGTGTGGAAATTGTACAATGATTTCACTCTGGTATCTACAATGATAGGATGCTTGTGCTTCAAAAATGAAAATAATTTTTGACATACTACCCATTAATAGGAAGTTATAAAGACTCACCATCAAGATTCTCCAGGAAGAATGTAGTATTTGCCATGGCTCCTACAATTCTGAATGGGCCATACCAGAGAGGATTAAGCTTACCATGTTTACCCTTATCTTCTCTTCTAGCATCCCACCTCAATACCAAGTCTCCAACTTTAAAATCAATCTCTTTTGGTTTTCTGTCAAAAATACTCTTCATCTTTGATTGATACATAATCAACTTGTCTCTTACCTTATCCATGTTTTCACTTAACTCTACTACCTTATTCATTCTTCTTATCAGGGCATTCGGTTCTTCTTTTGCTTCCTGAATCATTGCAATCACATGCTTCACAAGCTGACTTGGGAATAGAACCTGAGTTCCATACACTAATTCAAAAGGTGATTTTCCTGTAGACCTTCTTGTACTTACTCTAGCAGCCCATAGAGAAAATTTTAACTTGGAATCCCAATCCTTCTAGTTTTCTGCAATAGTTTTCTTAAGGATCTTCATCAATGTTTTTTTCGTGGATTCAGCCAATCCATTTCCCTGTGAATGATAGGTTGTTGAATGGGAAATAATAACATTATACTTTTGACAAAAATCACTAAACTTACTTGAACTGAAGAGTTGAGCATTTTCTGTTATAACTTTTACAAGGTATCCAAATTTGCTGAAAATATTCTCCTCTAAGAACTTCGTCACTACCTGATCATTTGCCCTTTTAATAGGTATAGCTTCTACCCACTTGGTGAAATAATCAGTAGTTGTAAGAACCCACTTGTGCTACCGACTTGAAGGTGCATTAATCTCTCCAACAAAATCTATTCCCCATTGTCTGAATGGTTCTTCTATAAAGACTGGGATCAAAGGCAAGGGAGCTAGCATTTTTTTCTTAGCAAAAAGCTAACACTTCTGACAACCTCTGACAAGCTTGTATGTATCACCAAATAGAGTGGGCCAATAAAATCATGCCTGGATGATTTTATGAGTAGTAGCTTTCCCGCTGTAATGTCCTCCACATAACTTATCATGATAATCCTTGATGGTTTTTGTGCATTCATCCTTTGTTAAACATAACAACAAAATTCCTACCAGATCCTTCCAATACAATCTTCCCTCAACAATCACATATGGTGGTGCTTTAATCTTTAATTCTCTATACTTTTTCCTATCTAAGGATAGAGGACAAGAGAGGAAACACAAATAATGGACTATATGCTTATACCATTCTGAACATAAAAATTTATACCTGATCTTCATACCTGGGTCTAGCTTTTCTTCACTTTGTTCAATCGTTCCTTCTTTCACAGGTGTCAACAAGTTGATTCCCAATGCTTGAAAGTTTGACTCTGTCAACATATTTTCCAATCCTTGCCCTTTCACCAACTTCGTGGGTTTTATGTCCAAGTCATATTCTTGGATCTTGGCTATCCACTTTCCTCTTTTTCCTTCTACATCAATGTATATTAATACATCTTTTATTGCATCATTTGTCACATAAGCAATGATTTGTGACTACAGCACATAAGTTCTAAAGGACTTTAAGGCTTTTACCAAAGCATACACCTGTTTTTCAAGAATATTATACTTTAGTTCAGCATCCCTGAGAATCCTGCTAAGAAATCAATTGGTTTCTCCTTATCTTCATCATTTTTCTGCAACAGGACAACAACTATTGAATTAGGTGATGTGAATGAAAGGGCTTGAGAATAAAGACCAAATATTTAGACAGGGATAAATTCTAGATACAGAGGAGAATAAATTTCCTTCTTATACTTATATTTCTTCATTCCTAGAGATTCTTTAGCCTATAATAAATGAATTTTGATAGTTTACTTGCATTTTCATAGCTTGATTAAATGTGTCCAAAATTTATTTTAGGGTTCAAAGATGAAAAATAAACTATCAATGAAAATAAGGACATCATCAACGAAGAGAATGAGTGCGGGAAAAATTTGGGAAGATTCTAACCCATTTAAGTCTCCCCCTTAAACTACATCAGATATGCACCTACTTAATCCATTTGCCACTAAGAGAAAAAAAGAAGGGTTGAGAGGGGGAAACCCTGTCTTCAACCTCTCTTTCCATGAAAAAAAGGAAAAATTAAATCCATTGATCATAATAGAATTGAAGGATGAGCTAACGTAGTTCATAACTAATGTCACAAAAGTATGACTTAAGCCCAGGTAAATAAGAAGAAGTCTTAGGTATAACCAACTCACCCACTCAAATTATTTTGAGAGATCTACCTTGTAGATAAAGGATTTTCTTCACTTTGTACTAATAAATTAGAGTCCTTCCTCAACAAGCCCAATGGCTTCATGAATTTTCCTATTTGACAAAAACTGAAATTTTTCAAAGGAGATGTTTACAAAACGAATATCTTTTAATCTAAGGGCTATGGTTTTTTAAATGATATTGTAAATGGAGTTATAGAGGGATATAGTTTTGAACTACTAAAAGTACTACACATGATCGGTTTTATGTATTACTAAGGTGAAGGTAGATTTTAAGGGGGCCAAGATCAAACTAGATGTTTAAGATTATTCAATGACATAGAGAAGATCTTCACCTAGGAAGTCCATAAAAGTCATGTAAGATTTAATTGGGAGACCACACAAAATAGGAATATTTTCTTTTTGAAAAATATGGAGAAATATCTCAGGTTATTTTTTGGTGACCTTTGTCATTAAGGCATCATCCCCTCTTGATCTAAAAAAATAGGAAAAATCCTTGTTACTGCTAAAATTTGTTGAATGGTGGCTAATTTGTGTTGGTGAAAAATGTCTTCGAAATATGAACACCCATCAATTGCGTTATCAAAGAAAGAGGAGGCTAAGGACCCATCAATGCCTTTGATTCCCCAAGCTATATTAACATAGCTTCTATGATTTTCCATTCTGTGGAAGTATTTTTTCTTTTCATATATAGCTTGTAACCAAAATTCATGACCCTTCATCCACCATTTCTTCTCTCTACCAAGGAGGATTTTCCTTGTAGACTTCTCAAGATATGTTATTCTCTATTTCAGGTTCTTTGGCACATCGTTGAAGGTTCCCAATTCTAATAGTGAAAATAATTGAGATTCAATTCTTTAGAGCGATTTAAAACTACTTCTCCTTTTTATTTATCCCATTTGGTGAAATTCCCTTTGATTGTTTGATATCCTTTCGAGTTGAATCGATACGGAATCATGGTCATCTGGGGAGTGACTAGTCTAGTTATTTTTCAAAAGTTTTAGAAACAAGGGTCTTCTAACTAAGATGGGTTAATCTTGAAAGGACTATGGGCTTTCATAGGGAACTGATCTAGTTCGATAACAATGGGAGAATGATATGAGTCACCTCCCACTAAGGCCCATTTTCATATTTTGAAGATGGTGTTGAGCATAACATCAAAGATGAGGATGTGATCCCATCATTTAGGAATTTTTGTCATTCCTGATCTATTATTTAACCATGTTGGGAGGAGCTTGGGAGGGTGGATATCAATGAATCCCAAATCACCCAAAAGGGATATAAGAATTTTTGAGAGGGGATCCACCCTTGCAGAGGACCCCTATAATTCAGAATTCCCCAAAGTGAAATTTAAGTCCCTTAAAATTATAACCAGAGGGTCAAATAGGAAGATAAGTGAAATTTTTCCATAAGTCACTTCACTCCATATATGGTCCATAAAAATTGAAGCTAGAAATACATGTCTAGGTCTAAAGAGTATGTATCAAACTAAACTCAATTTGGTGGTCTAGGTGGAAATAAGGTAGATAAAATGAGTGTTAAACGTTGAGATTTGGCCTTCTAATTTTCTAGAAGCATCCATTGCCCAAAAATCCTAGTCTTGTGGTAGGGGTTTAATAATGTTGATGGAAATTTTCCCTTCCATCATAAGCTCTTGTAGAAATATAACATGTTGGGGATTAGACTCAATGAGTGTTTTAATTTCCATTAATCTAGTAAGGGTATCAAGACCTTTGCAATTGAGAGATAAGAGATTCATTTGTGTAAAATTTAAGGGCCTTTTTCTTTAAGTTTTCTAATGATAGATGGCTTCTTCCCAAATTGTATTTCAGCTAAGGCTTTAGTATAAACCTTAGAAAGAAGGTATTTGTACCTTCTAGAAATATAAGGATGGAAGGTATTCATGAGAGATGCCAAACCCCTTCCATGGATCATGATAGGGAAATCATAAGAATAAAAGGAGGGGGAAAAGGGAGGAGCACACCAAGGATCAAAGGTTCTAGATTCAAAAAGTGGGGATGGATGTCTCTAGATTTAGGGAAGGGGGGAAGAAGAGGGTGAGAGATGTGATATGTTGAGGAGATGGAGTAGTTGGAGAAGAGGGAACGAGAGAAAAAATAAGATGGGACATGGGGCAGGAGATTCTAGAGAGTGTCTTAAGGTGTTAGGGCCCTATACTACTAGTGTAACCCCTTATTGTTATTATTACAACCCCCCTATTATATTGTTGTACCCATGTAGTCCACATATTGTTATTATTGTGGCCCACAGAAGCCCACTATTGTTATTACTGTGCCCTTACATTATTATTGTTATGTCAGCTCTAATTATATTATAACCCCTTAGATTCCTATATATAGAAATGAGGTCTTTTCATTTGTATCATCCAAGAATTTTTCATTTGTGTAATGTAAAGGAGGTTGCCCCCTCGAAGAGGCTAAATTATAATGTGTTGATCTATCTTTTCTATCTTTTTGTGAGATGGTTTCCTAACATTTGGTATTAGAGCTTTGGATTCTAGGGTTTTGCTGCTTCAAGCAATTCATCGTGACATTTGCGCTATAACTTTGTCTCTCCAACAATTCAAATGCTAAGAAAGAAACCCCTTTTGGGTTGAAATTGTTAATAACCATGGGTCCAAATTTCAAATCTTCTCTCGCTATATTTTCAGAGATATAATCTGAGGAAATTAGGGTTTTTGCAGACACCCAAAGTACATTCCAAACAGGTCACCTGGGGAAAATAGTCATAACTGTCTCTCTTAGCATCATATTGAAATTTTGTAAGAAGTTACAAAAAGAGGATAGGCTGCAGTTTCCTGTGTATATCTTTCAGATCCTAAGGTCAAAACAGTGACACGTGGCACTTCATACAATTTCACTCTTTTAAAAAGCTATATAATCAGGTCATCTTGGGAGATTGTGCATAACTCTTCCTTGGAGAATCTAAATTTGATAAAACTGGTGGCATTGGAAAGGGGACATAGAGGGCTACTGTACTTCGCAATTTCAGAACATGAATATTTGAAAGTACAAAGTTAGATTCGTTTCAAGATCGAGATCTGAAAATCAAGAAAAACCGAGATGAGGAAGTTTGATGGCAAGGATCTGGTAAATCGGATAATATAGATGGAGAAATTTTTTGATCTACATGGTGTACCACTATTACAAAATGTATGTATTGCATCTTCATATTTCGAACAAGATCAATTTTTATGGTATAAAGGGCTTTGTTCTCGTAAAAAACTTGTTACATGGTCAATTTTCACGGAGGAAATGATAGCACATTATGAGGATACAAAGAGCAACACCACAACAATTGGAAGTAAAAAGAGAAAAAGGGCTTTGTTACAATTGTGATAGAAAATGCACTAAAAGTCATAAGTGTGTTGAGAAGAAATTATTTTACATAGACTATGAAGAGGAGGAAGAAAAGGACGAAGAAACATCAAAAGAAGAGGATATATGCTAGGACCAAACCCCAGAGGAAGAAGAAATGAATCCAACCATATCTTGTGAAGCATTGGCAAGAATTACCACTCCTCAAACTCTCAAGATATCAAGAAGAAAAAGGTTCAAGAAGTGAAAAATCACATCAAGAAAGAAGAAATGAATTCAACCATATCTTGTAATGCATTGGCCGGAATTACCACTCCTCAAACTATCCAGATAAAAGGACATATCAAGAAAAAAAAGTTCAATATGTGAAAGATCACATCGAGCATCAAGAAATGAATCCGACCATATCTTTTAAAGGATTGGAAGAAATTATCACTCCTCAAACTCTCAAGATAGAAGGACATACCAAGAAGAAAAAGGTTTAAGCAGTGAAAGATCACATCAAGCATCAACAGCAAGTTCTCCAACTTTTAAAGAATAATGCCACGATGGCGCAAAATCAAATGAAACAACAGGTAGATCAACATCATAGTGAAAATTGTTTTGATGTAGGTGATTTGGTATTTATACTGCTACATCCCAAGCAAGCTATTCATGAGAAGGAAATGTTGGCAATACTACATGCACTTAAGAGATGACGACCTTACTGAATGGGAAGACACTTCAAGGTAAAAATGGATCATGATAGTCTTAAATACTTTTTAGAACAATTATTATCTTTAGGAGAACTGAAAAACTGGGTCACAAATATGTTGGATTATGACTTTGACATCATCTATAGAAAAGGGAAGCAAAATTTTGTTGTAGATTCACTCTCAAGAAAGGCTGAGGATGTGGAAGCACTATTTTGTGCTATTTCTATTATCCCACTATATTGGATAAATGAAGCAAGGGATGAATGAAAGAAGGACAAAGAAGTGTAGCCACTCATTCAAAAGTTGCAAAATATCCCAATTCAAACAATATTTCCAGAACTTGAAGAGGAAAAAAAAATCATATTGGAACCTGGAGAAATCACAGAAACAAGAGCATGACAACTATGAAATCAATCAATTTCAGTGTATCTCATCAAGTGGAAGAACTTACCCACTGAAGATTCCACATGGGAGGTCAAGAATTTTATATAGAAGCATCAATAACTACTCAAGCATTGAGGACAACACTTTTTGAAGGCGAGGGGCATGTTAGGCCCCTATACTACTAGTGTAACCCCTTTTTGTTATTAGTACAACCCCGATATTATATTGTTGTACCCATGTAGTCCGCATATTGTTATTATTGTGCCCTTACATTATTATTGTTATGTTGACTTTGATTATATTATGACCCCTTAGACTCCTATATATATAAAGGAGGTCTTATCATTTGTATCATCCAAGAATTGTTCATTTGTGTAATGTAAAGGAGGTTTCCCCCTCGAAGAG
>APFE031116427.1:0-15699 GCA_000404065.3 Pinus taeda
GCAGGTACAGTGTGTTTGGAGTGCGTACACGCGGGCAAGGTAGAGAGAACCTGCGTACCCAGAGATAAACATGTTTTAAAGTGACTTTCTCTCTTTTTGAGGTTTGACATGAAGAGCAAAGGTTTGAGGCTTGACAGGGAGGACAATATGGCTATTTAACTGCAGATAGCCATGGTGACAAATTTCAGTGTAACACCTACGGACCCTGCAAAATTTTTTGAAAAACATAAAAAAATTTCTTCCAGTTAATTTTAGGTTTCATTTAAGGTTTTTAATGTCTACCCAGATCTGCATTGTCTTGTCAAGAACCTCTTGTGAGTGAGTTCCAATGGTATTTTTTTTTAGATGATTTTATAGAAGTTTTGCATGCCTTGAGTGGTTTTTACTTGGTCTTTGTAGTGACTCAAAGATCAGAAGCCTAAGAAACCTTAAATTAACCTAGTGTCTTTTCATCTTCTGGATGAGTCTGACTTGATTGTGAAATATGTTCTTTGTGAGAAATAGATTTACTTTCCTCCTTGCAAATCTTTGAACAAACTTTGTCATAAGTTTTAATTTCCATTTTTATAAAATAAAACATATCTAGATGTTTTTGATTGATTTGTTATTCTGAACGAATGAATCCTTAGTTTACTGAACAACTAAGTAAAAAGTCTTCAAAGAGAATTGAAGCTTTTATACAATTAGGTTTTAGAAGCTTTTAGATCTCAAAGATTAGTTTTTGTGGTTTTGAGTGTTTTTTAGAACTTGTAGATCTCTTTTGAAGAAATTGTTTTTTGTAGTTTCGAGTTTTGAAAAAGGAAAGGGATTTATTGTGAACATAATTACTAGTCTTGTTTTGAGTTCTTATTAAAAAAGACAAAAAGTTTTTCTTTTCATTTACATGTTGAAAGAAGGATTTGTCTCGTAAAGAATTGCATTCTCAAACTCTTTATTTTAGCTAAAAATACATTGAAATAAAAAATGAATTGCTTATCATTTTAGGTGCATTTTTTAGTATTTTTTGAGTAGAGTCTTCACACCATCAATGTTTCATTTTCATACCTATTGACTTAAAGAACAACCCATAAAAACAGCGCTTAATTAAAATTGATCTAGTAATATTTTTTATTTCTAGGGCTCTTATCACCAATATAGCTTAGGCTAGTATCTTGGAGTAGGGAGTAATTTACTCTCGAAGATAGTTAAAACAAACAAGTAGTTATATCTTGCGGTAGGAAATAAATCCAATTGTAATTGATACATTCTGGGAAGCTTCTCTTAAAGGAGTCAATCACGAGATCATGTTCGAACCTTTGAGACAATCAATTCTGTTTCATTGGGAAAGATAGAAGATTTGTGCATATTATAAATGGTAAACCTCAGATAAACCATTGTCAAGGAGCCTAGGGTCACTTGTTGGTAAACCTCGGATTAATCATGTCGAGGAGCCTTCAAGGGGATTGAGCTTTGTTAATCTACCCTTGCGCATAGATCGGATCGTAGACTGTTCCCCCAGTTGTATTTGTTGTTGTTGGTAACCTTAGTGTCCATAAACTTAAGATTATTTCCTAAGGTGATGTTGAAGGACGGGTCTCACTGTACCTAGAGCAAACGTCGACTAGACTCACTTCGACTCTCTGGGGGGTTCTCTTCACTTGAGATGGTTTTGTGAAGAAACTTATGCTAGTCTGTTTCATTAAGCAGGTTGTTGGGGTAACTGTTCCAACCGCCCTTTCTGTATTAAAATTCTACGATGTTGGATTTCGTCACCAACTAGTGTTTTTGGTACGGGAAGTTACTGTTTGTGTGTGGTTTGAACTCTTAGATTTTTTTAGGCGTGTGATTCAGTTGTTTGTCTCTTTAGAGACTTTAGGTGGTTTTACTGAAATTTTCTTTGTTTGCGTGTGAGTAATTAAATATTTAATCGTGGCTGAATTACAGAGACATTCTTGTAGAATTCGGGGAAAACCTCCTGAGTATACACCAAGCCATCTTGAAGGGCTACAAGCTCTTGTATCACCTAGCGACAATAGAGTTGGACCACCAAAAGCCAAAGAGTCATCTTTAATTGTTCGTCCTGATTATCAAATTCAAACAACAGAGTATATTTCTGAGCCAATTTCATTTTCTGAAGTTACTCGTAGTATTTCTCCTACCAGTGATTTAGCTGAAGAACCTAAAATTTCTTAGCCTGAAACTAAACCTGTTGCTACTCCATCTTCAGGACTTGCTTCTCCAACTTCTAGTGGTCCTCGTTCACCCAGGGTAGGAAATATCATCCCCCAAAATCTTCCTTCTGGCCTCATTTCTATTGAAGAACTTGTTAGTCTAGATGAAGACGTAACTCTTCCTAAAAATCAACCAACTTTAGATCTTAGGGAGCATGAATCAATATTCTAAAGTCCTTTTAGGAGTGACGCTCGGTATGTATCGTTGACAAAATTTTTAGAAAGCCCAGGTCTTAGTTTTTCACCACCTCGAATTCATTTTTGTCATACACCCATAGGTTATCATCCTCCATTGAATATGTTGAGACGGTCATCTATGTTTTCTTAATCATCAGAAACATTTTTATATGGTAGCCCTTCTATTCCTTCGAGATACCAGTCACTCACTGGTACTTTTTCAGGAGCATCTCCTCAACCAATCGAACATGAGTTATCAACTGGTAATAATGGAGCTCAAGCGTTGAGCGTAGAAGAAATCCTTATGATGTCGGGTAGTATTCCAAATCCACAACCTCAAGGTAGTAAGTTACCGCCTGGGGGCAACCCCAAGGTAGTCAGTTACTGCCTGGAGGGCAACCTCAAGGTAGTTAGTTACCGCTTGGCGGGAAACCTCAAGGTAGTCAATTACCGCCTGGGGGGCAACCTCATGGTAGTCAATTACCGCCTAGGGGGTAACCTCAAGGACAGTACATACCTCAAGGTCAACCCCAGACTCAGTACATACCTCAAGGTCAACTGATCCGGACTTAAACAGGAACACAACAAATTACATAAATAACAATAAACATAGATATGCAGTGGAAATAATACTTCATTTCATTAATGTAAAATAGTGAAATATGCTTACGAACAGTAATGGAAATAAACCAGCTAGGGTTGTGTTAGCTTATCTCTGAGAAGAGATGTGGTGGCTACATGCCTCTGAACTGTGTTACAATGAGGCTCGAAGGCCTATTTATTTTTGAAAAACAATGGAAAACCCTTAACATTCCAAAACCTAACCCTAGAAGATGAAATGCCAAACTATGGGCCCCGTTTGGGTAAATTGGTACATCAATTTCCCGGGGTCGTAACTTTGGCATACGTTCTTCGTTTGACACGTACAATAGCTCGTTAGAAAGATCTATCTGAGCACTACCACTTTGGGAAGGGAAACATGGTCCATGGACACATGTTGCCCCCAGATTTCCCAAAAAACGTTGTTTAGGGCTTCAAAACAGCTCTGGAAGTTTAGGACCCGAAAAACTGCTAAAACTAGTAAGTTGTGCTACAATTAAGGAAATGGAAAATTCTGAGAGAAACAATGGTGGGGGTCTAGGTGGACTTGACAGGTAGCCACCAAGATCTACCTAGATCATCCCTCACCCCTTAGGAAGCAATGGTCCCCATTGCATTGAGTTCCTCCATGAGATGAGGAAACTTTTGCTGAACTTGGTCCCTGGTGAGCCACTTGCCCTAGTGAAGGAGTTGGCATGCTTTGACAACTCGATACAGTTGGATATTCTGTTGGCGAATGTTCTTGTTCTGTGTGTCCATGATCTGATAGGTTGCAGCTTGTTCCATGCAATCTGGATTTAATTCTATGAGTGTGAGTTGTTCTGCAATGTCGGATGTGTCTAGCAATCGTGGAAAGTATGGCCGAAGGCAATCCACATTAAACACTGGGTGCAGGCCAAGGAATGGAGGAATGTTGAGCTAAAATGCATTGTCTCCCATAGCCTAAGTAATGGTGTAAGGACCATATCAGAGTGGTCTTAGTTTCCGATAGGCTCCAGTTGACGTTCCTTTTGAAAATGCAACCAGACTTTGTCGCCCACCTGAAACTTGTGTGGCACCCGATGTTGATCATGTTGCTACTTGTAATTGGCATTTGATTTCTCAAAAATGTCATGGACCTGCTAGCGAATATGTTGGATGTGCTCAACGAAGTTGGTTGCCTTGTCAGTTTCAGACTAGACATGAGCAGAATCTATGCGAGTAGCTGTAAGTGGCATGTCCACATCAATGGGGCATAGTGGCTGGAATCCCAAGCCCACCTGAAAAGGGTTGTGGCTATTCGAGTTGTGAAGAGCTCGGTTGTAGCTGCGTTGAACATAGGGGAGGCTCTCGTCCCATGTGTGTGGATGCTTTGAGTTGTACATTCACAAAATGTGCACAATCATCCTATTGACAACCTTTGTCTGGCCATCAGTTTGAGGATGGAAGGCTGTGGACTTAGCGAGTTTGGTGTCCAACATTGACCAGAGACTGGACCAAAATGTACTGAGGAACCGACTGTCCCGATTTAAGATGATATACTATGGGATCCTAAAGTGCACCCACACTCATTCAAAGAAGAGTTTAGCAATGGCTTTTGTTGTGATATTCTTAATGGCCATCTTTGAGAACCTATCGACGACCACAAAAACACATTCATTTCCATGCTTAGTGGAAGGAAGGCCTGACATGTAATCCATGGAGATGGATTCCCAAGGTCGATTAGGGGTAGGCAGTGGGGCATAGAGGCCTTGCTTTTTGATGGTCAGTTTGGCAATGGCACAGGCAGTACATGATCTGATGTACTTCCCAACATCATGTCGAAGATTTGGCCAATAGAAATACTTTTGCAGTACTGCCACTATTTTCTCGACCCCGAAATGCCCAGCAGCCTGACTATAGTGTGCTTCCCAAATCATCTTGGCACGCTCGCTTGAAGGAACACAAACATGACCCAGGTGGCATAACAGGGTATCTCGGAGGTGAAAATTTGGAACATGCCCACCCTCCAAGAGTGTCTAGTACGTGTGGCTAAATTCTGGGTCGCTTTTGTAGAGAAGTGGCCAATCAGAAGTCTTGTGCCCACAAGAGTTGAGCACAGTGGTTAACACCATGATCAGTGGTCAACTGAGGCAATCTGCAACATTATTGGTGTTGTCCTTCTTATACTTGATATTCAAGTGGAACTGTTGCAGGTATGTAGACCACTTCTGATGGAGATCATTCTGCAATTTCCCTTGGGTCTGTATGAATTTCAGGGGTTGGTGGTCTGTGTGGATGACTGTTTCCTTCCCCAAAATGTAATGCTTCCATTGTCGGCAGGCCTGTACAATGGAATACATCTCTTTATCATAACTGGGATACTTCCGGACTATGTCTGAAAGTGTTTCACTATGATATGCCACTGGATGCCCATGTTGAGTAAGGACTACCCCAATAGCATAGTCAGAGGCATATGTCTCGACCTGAAATGGTTGTTGTAGATATGGTAACGCAAGCACTAGTGTTGTGCAGAGGCAATCTTTCAACTCTATGAATGCCTTCTGTTGATATTCCGACCAAAAGAATTTTGTTTTCGCTCCTCCCTTGGTGTCTTAACTCAAGGGCCAAGTGATATGAGAAAACCCCAACACAAACCTGGGATAGAAGTTGGCAAGACCTAGAAAGTTGTGGAGCTCTATCAGAGTGGTTGGAGATGGCCAATCCTGAATGACTTGGATCTTGGCTGGATCCACATGCACCCCCTGTTCATCAATAATGTATCCCAGATACTGAACCTGGGTCATGCCAAAAGTGCATTTCTCCAAATTGGCACATAGCTTGTGTTGCCGTAGTGTTTGGAGAACCTATCAGATGTGCTGGAGGTGCTCTTCCCAACTCTAGCTAAAGATCAGAATGTCATCCAAGTATACCACTACAAATGAGTTGGTGAATGGCCGAAAAATTTCATTCATTAGCCTCATGAAGGTTGCAGGAGCATTCGTCAATCCGAAAGGCATAACCAGCCATTCGAAAAGGCCCTCCTTGGCTTTGAAGGAAGTCTTCCACACATCAGAGGGTTCGATAGGTACCTGGTGATATCCTAACTTCAGATCGATCTTGCTGAAATCTTTTGCCCCCTTTAGTTGGTCCAGGAGGTCATCAATCCGCGGGATCGGGTACCTATTATGGACAGTGATCTTGTTCAGTGCCTGATAGTCAATACAGAGTCTACAAGTCCCATCCTTCTTTTGTACCAACACGAACGGGTTCCCACAAGGCAATGAACTCGTACAGATGTGACCTTTCTGCAGGAGCTCCTGAATCTGCCTCTTGATTTCATCGTTCTCCAGAACAGAGTGCCGATAAATTGGTCCATTGGGTAGCGGCGCACCTGGGGTCAAATCGATGGAGTGCTTGACCTAACAGTGCAGAGGAACCCTCGCGGGGGAGCTGAAGATGTCCTCGTACTCCTCCATGACCTTGTCCATTTGTAGTTGTCCTGTGGAGCGGCCCTGTCTAGAGGCCATGGCCACCGTCTTCTTCTTTCCTTGAGGGCGTATGATCAAGAAAACAAATTTCCCAGTTTTGGAAATGAGATTACTGCATTGTTTTGTAGTAATCAAAGAGATTGCGGTAGGCAGTGCTACCTCTGGTATCCTGTACAACTTATTTCCCAATGTAATAATAACAGCACAAGGCCTTGATTCGTACACACCATGTCGCTTCCACAAGTATGGTTGTCGTAATAATACATCACAAACTTCAAGGGGAGAAATGTCACACAATACCTCATGCGTGAAGGGCTTGATGTTGTATGGAAGGCGACACTGCTGGCTCACACGAAGATCCCGTCCTTGGTGAAGCCACCCGACGGTGTACGATTGTGGATGTGCTATGGTCGGTAAGCCCAACAGCTTCACAACCTCTGCCAAAATGAGGTTATTTTGGCTCCCGCTACCGACAATGAATTGTAGCGAGGAGCCCTTTACCCACATCTGGGAGTGGAAGAGACACTCCTCCTCCTCTGGATCTTCAGGTTCACTTTTCTGGATCTTAGTGACAGCAATAGTGGTGTTGGGATCCGCATTAATGATCTACTACCCCTTTTCATTCCCCTTGTCGGGTTCTGACTCAGAGTTGAAATGCATCTAATTCTAAAACCTTTAGCTCAGCCACCAGTGAGTGCTTGGCCCGACACTCACTTGTGTTGTGAGTGGAGCTCTTATGGAACTCACACCATTTTCCCGTGTCCTTTTTCGGCTTCGCAGTATTGTTCTTTGCTTGCAGCTTTGGTGAGTTTTCTTGGGCTACCTCGCCTTGGTTTTGTCCTTTGTTCTGTGGTTTAGGGGCACCTTTCCCTTGCTTTGGATTTGCAGACCCAAAGTCTCGCTTCTTTTGTTTAAACTTCTGCTCAACCTTGATGGCATATCGGTATGCTGTGCCAAGCGAGGAGATGTTCAAGAATTGTATTTCTTCCTGGATGTACTTGTGCAGGCAGCCGCAGTATTTGAGTATCAAATTCTACTCTGAATCCTTGATACCCAACTTTCTGCGAAGGGTATGGAAAAGATTAGTGAACTCCGGCACGTCTTGGTCCCTTCCCTGCCGCAGTGTGGTCCACTTTATGTATTCATCCTCATAGCGTCCAACAGGGTAGTATTACTCCTTGATGGCATCCTGGAATAAATTCCAGCTGGGTGCGACTGAAAATAGCGAGTCTGTACTTTCATCCTTCTGCTCGCAGTAAGTTTCCCACCAGTCCCTGACGTGCGGTGCTACTTTGAGAAGAGCGAAAACAATCTTTTCCTGACTCAAAAATTCATGAACAGAAAAATAACCCTCTAGCAGATTTAACCATTTATCTATGGCATCCGCGTCTATCTGACCCTTGAATATGGGGATTTCAAAATTAACTTGTACCTTAAAGGGCGTGGCATTTCCAGAGTAACTGCTGGAAGCCGATGCGTTGCTTCTGGGTAGCCGCTGAAGGATCTGGGCAAAGTTTTCCATCATCGCGTTCCGTTGTCACTCGAGGGCTTCTTTGAGCAAGATTTTGATAGGATCTCCTGCCCCCTCGTCTTTCTTCTCATCCGCCATGGGAGGCCGTTGGGATTTGTGAGGCTGGTCTTGCAAAGGTTCGACAAGTTCAAGCCCTAACTCCTTATATCCCCACCACATTGGGGACATGCAAAGAAAAAAGAGAAAAACCATACCCCTCTTATACCACTGATCTGGACTTAAACATGAACGCAACAAATTATAAAAATAATCATAAACATAGATATGCAGCGGAAATAATACTTCATTTCATTAATGTGAAATACTGAAATATGCTTACAAACAGTAACGGAAATAAACCAGCTAGGGCAGTGGTAACTTATCTCTGAGAAGAGATGTGGTGGCTACATGCCTCTGAACTGTGTTACAATGAGGCTCGAAGGCCTATTTTTGTTGAGAAACAATGGAAAACCCTTAACATTCCAAAACCTAACCCTAGAAGATGAAACGCCAAACTATGGGCCCCGTTTGGGTAAATTGGTACATCAACTTCACGGGGTTGTAACTTTCACATACGATCTCCATTTGACACGTACAATAGCTCTTTAGGAAGATCTATCTGAGCACTACCACTTTGGGAAGGGCAACATCCATCCATGGACCCATGTTGCCCCCAGATTTCCCAAAAAACGTCGTTTAGGGCCTCAAAACAGCTCTGGAAGTTTAGGACCCAAAAAAAATGCTAATAATAGTAAGTTGTGCTACAATTGAGGAAACATAAAATGTTGAGAGAAACAATGGTGGGGTTCCAGGTGGAATTGGTAGGTGGCCACCAAGATCCACCTGGATCATCAACCCCAGTTTCAATACATACCTCAAGGTCAACCCCAGTTTCAGTACGTACCTCAGGGTTATCAACCTCAAGGTCAGTACCCAACTCAAGGTTGCCAACCACCTGTACAAGGAGCTGGAAGTGTACCACTTAATTATCAACCCTACGTTCATCCCTGTTATGGTCCTCCATATGCACAACCTTTTATGGGTCCATACCCTGGAATGAATATGGTGTGGGATTCATCTCAAACTCAACAGACTATCGAACCTAATGTGCAGTTATCAAGTCAACTTGGAGAACCTTTGGTTTCTGGTCCAACCCAACAACCTATCCAACCTACTGTTCAAACCTCTGCACCTGGTTTAGCTCGGTAGCCTGGGCCTTGTTCACCTCGAACTCTGCCTCAAACTGCTGCTGCAACTACTACGGCTTCTGTTCAACCTACCACCCCTGTTTTTGGAGTATCGGTAGCTCCAATCTCTATTGTTTCTGCATTAGAGCAAACTCCTCAAGCCTCTTTACCACAGTCAGGACCTACAGTTTAAACTTCAGTCCAGATGCCTACAGGACAAGCTGGTCCAAGTACGGTTGTCACAAGTCAATCGCAATTCATTTACCAACCATACCAGGGATAGTATCAATTCGGTCCTGCTATACAAAACCCAGTTTATCAATATCAACCATACCCTGGCTATACTTATCAACAGCCCCAACAACCCCAGTTTGGTTTGGTTAATCCTGTTTTTCCAGGAGGTTATAACATTCCTAATGCAAATCCAATTCCGGGTTATCCTGGATATCCTCCTCCTGGGCCTAGTTTTGTTACCCAAGGTTTTTGTGACCCTAATCGTCAATTACCTTTTATTGCAACTTTGGATTTACCTGATTTGTCACGCCTTACGAACGATTCAATTTATTATCTTCTGTATTGGCCACCAATGCCTAATAAGTTGCCCAGTGATATCCTGAAGTTCGAGGGTAAGTCAGGAGAGGATCCGTCAAATCATGTTATGACTTATCACCTCTGGTGTGCATCTAATTCCATCATTGATGATTCAATTCGATTACGTCCTTTCCAATGAAATCTCATTGGTCTTGCTACCAAATGGTACATTGAGTTACCACGAGGCTCTTTTTATAATTTTAGTCAATTAGCCACTTTTTTCTTAAATCAATTTTAGTTGCCTGTCAAATACGACAATGGGACGGAATTGTTAATTTCACTAAAACAATCCATGTCCACATATATTTCTGATCATATTCATGAATGGCGACATAGATGGCGTTTGGTGAAAGTTTTCATTCCAGATCAAATTTTAGCATAATGGTTCGTTAAATCATTTTTACCTAAAATCACTGAAGATGTAGCTAAGGCAGGAGTTGTTATTGAAGAGCAAGTCATTGCTCAGGATCAGTACCTTGACCTTGTCTATACGCAGTCAGGTACTTCGCATGAAAAAATCCCTGATCTTCCAAACCACGGTCAAATAACTACAGCTCCTTTAGGGTCTTATGCCACTGATGGTATGATTGGTTCAGATAGTACTAAAAGCAAGAAGAAATCTTCAAATAATTCTTCTCCTATTATAACTTTACCAGATTCCCTGACAGGAGACTCTTCCACTGAA
Organism: Pinus taeda; assembly: GCA_000404065.3. NCBI lineage: Eukaryota > Viridiplantae > Streptophyta > Pinopsida > Pinales > Pinaceae > Pinus > Pinus taeda. The sequence continues at coordinate 10,410 of APFE031116427.1, forward strand.
ATTCCTACCAATATCCATGTCTTAGAATCATCTAAGGCCAAATCAAAATCCAGTGGTAAAAAGAAGGGAAAGAAGAAAAACAAACAAAACTCAAAAGAGAAAATGGGTAAAAATTAATCTACTGATGAAAAACGTAAACCTCGCTATCCTTGTTTCATTTGTGATGAGGATCATTTTACCAAGGATTGCCGACATCGAGTAGAGGTTTCGAAAATCGTCAAAGGTTCTCAAATCTTTGTTGTCTTGAAGGATCCTTTTCCTAATCAAGATAGTAAGATGATTGGTTCTTCCTCAAATGCCTCAGAAGAACCCATTATGATGATGTCTCATGTCAGGATTGTGACGTGATAGCAAGACTATGGTAGTAAAAATCCTCTTGGTGGTAAAGAATCAGAATCTTCTAATTCAAACCCATCAACTACAACTCCTCCTGGTTTTGATCCGCTACAGATCGAGAAACCTAACCTTGACTTAGTAATCAAACCACCTACTAAAGGTATACTTCGGAAATCAGCTTTCAATCCACATGCGAGAGCTGCTTAGAATTATAGCATTAGTGACTGTTTAGCTATTTCCCCTTCAGCAATGTCGGCTTTGGAAGTGCTCCAATCATGCCCAATATAGCGTAAATTAGTATTGTCTTCTATAGGAGCTGTTGATATTCCAGATTTGAACCTAATAATCTTCGATTTAGAGAATAGTACACCCCGCCTACCTCATCAAATGGCTTTCCAGATTCGAGTGTTAGTAAAAAACAGACCTTGATTTCGAACTGTGATTAATGATGGAGCTTCTACATGTATTATGTCGATCCAGTGTTGGAGATCGCTTGGTTCTCCTACATTCAATCAATCTCCAACGATTCGAAAGGCTTTTTATGGCGGAGGGTTCCATCCTTTTGGTATTTTGCAGGATTCACGTATGGGGGTCGAAGACAAAACTATAAATCTAGATGTGGAAGTGGTTGATGCCCCTCTAGATTACAACCTTCTTCTGGGTCGCAATTGGTATTACGATATAACTACTATTGTTTCATCGGCCTTTCGGCTTATCAAGTTTCCTCATAACGGAAAGATCGTTAGGATAGACCAGCTGACTTATTTCTCATCAGACCCAGCCTCTTCAAATAGTATTTAGCATGTCAGTAAAACAACTATCCCTTACAAGGACGTTGGGGTAAGTTTGATTAAAGATTCTAGTTGACTAGGAACTTTTTCTTTCCCTCCTCCTAACGTATCGCCTTCTATTGCAACTATTCATATGATTTCATCGAACACTACTGCTTTTGATAATCCTTGGATCGTACCTTCCAATTCTGAGGTTGATTCATTTGATGGCACGATGTGTTTGAGTCCCTTAGAAATTACATATCAGGCTATACAGTCATTTCTTGACTCTTGTTCAACCGAAACTAATCCAATGAATGTGGTCCATGGGGAATCACTTTTGATATCAACCTCAGCTTCATCAACATTTTCTGATCCTGTTCATACTGATGAGTAGATTCGTGAACTTTTGTCTGTTGATGATTTACCATCGAAAGATCTTCATCATCAATCTTCGTTTTTACCTGAGCTTGATCATTTTGAAAATGATTTTTCATCTATTTTTACTACTGACTATGTCAAAGAACCAAAAAATCCATTACAACATCCTGGTTCTGAGTTAAATTTGGGAAATATCTCTCGAACAGTTCCTATTGACATTTCAGTTAAACCTGGAATTATTGAAAACATTCATATAGGTGCTTCCTATACAGATGATGAAATACAAACTTGTAAAGCCCTATTTCAATAATTCTACGATGTGTTTGCGTGGTCATATGAAGAAATGCTAGGAATCGATCCATCAATTGTTGTCCATGAAATTAAAACTTACCCAGATGCTAAACTTGTCCGGCAACGTTTGCGTCAGATACATCCGACAAAATATGCTACTATTAAAGCTGAAGTTGAGAAATTACTTCATGCATGTTTCATTTATCCAATTCCTTTAACTGATTGGGTATCGAATATTGTTCCTATTAAAAAAAAGCAAGGAACGATAAGAATATGTATCAATTATAGGGATATTAATCAAGCTTGTCCTAAAGACAATTATCTAACCCCCTATATCGATCAAATTATTGACAATTGTGCTGGCAGTGAAATGTTCTCCTTTATGGATGGCTTTTCTGGTTACAATCAAATCAACATACTCCTTGCTAATCAACCTAAAACAACTTTAATTTGTCCATGGGGGACATTTTCTTATTGCAAATTACCTTTCGGATTGAAGAATTATGGAGCAACTTTTCAAAGGGCTATGTTTTACGCATTTCATGACATCAAACACATCGTGCAACCTTATCTCAATGAACCTGCCCATTCATTACATAGAGCCAATCATCTCACTCATTTACGAGCTATTTTTATGAGATGTAGGCATTATCGAATTAGGTTGAATCCACACAAATGTGTATTTTGTGTAGAAATGGGATGGTTACTGGGAATTTTCATTTCAAAAGCTGGCATTCGTGTCGATCCCTCGAAGGTTGAAGCTATCGTCAAATTACCTCTTCCTTCGACTCTTCGACAACTCCAAAGTTTGCAAGGGAAAACAAATTTTTTACGTCATTTCATTCCTAACTATGCCGAGATAACGAAATGTTTTACCAGGTTGTTTAAATAGAATACTCCATTCCTTTGGGATGAGACAACTGACAAATATTTTGGTGCACTTAAACACACATTAACCCATGCGCCATTATTGCATCCTCCAAATTACAACCAGGATTACTTTTTGTATCTCGCCGCTTCTCATTCCACCATTGGGATGGTTTTAGTTTAGGAAGATGAATTCAAGAATGAACATGTGATTTATTATCTTAGTCGAACTTTGCATCTGACTGAGATTAAATATTCACATGTGGAGAAATTGACATTGGCAGCTGTCCAAGTTGTCCAAAGATTTCGTCACTACATCTTATTACGCAAAATCACAGTAATTCCTGGCTGTAACCCATGATGTATATCTTGACCAAACAATTGCTAGGGGGAAAGTACTCCAAATGGATAGTTATCCTGAATGAATTTGACTTGGAATTTCAAAAATCTAAGGCAAAGAAATCTTCGGTTTTTGCCGAACTGATGTGTGATTTCCCACGTACTGATACTAAAACTCTCGCGGAAGAGCCCATTGCGGATGAATCCTTGTTTCTTATCAGTATTCTTGATCCATGGTATGGATATATTATTTTTTATCTCCAAACCCAATCTTTTTGGCCTGAAATCTCATGGTCTCAATGACGGAAAATACATTTCCAATTCCAACAATACAATATTATTGGTGATACACTCTATCGTCGTGGGGCGTATTCTATTTTCTGACGTTGTCTAACTCATGAAGAAGTTGAAAGGGTTCTCAATGACTGTCACTCTGGAGCATGTGGTAGTCATATGTCTGGGTATTCCACAGCCCAAAATATATTGCGCGCTGGTTATTTCTAGGCATCCTTATTCAAAGATTGTATCTATGCAGTCCGAAAATGCCACAATTGTTAATTTTTTTTATCGTAAGATGTGTTCTCCACCCGCTCCTCTCCACCCTATAATTTCTGTCGATCCTTTCGCAAAATGGGATATTGACTTTATTACAGGTAACCCTCACTCGGGCGGGAGGCATGCATATATCATCCTAGCAGTAGATTATTTTACCAAGTGGGCCGAGGTGATGCCTACATTTTCGACAAACGGTAAAACTGCTGCAACTTTTGTATTCAATCATATAATTGCTAGATCCAGTGTTCCTCAAGCTATTATTACTGATCATGGAAGTCACTTTCGAAACATCATGATGACTGAACTGACAGATCAACTTGGCTTGCATCACGATAGTTCTACTTCGTATTACCCACAGGCTAATGGTCTTGTTGAAGCTATCAATAAAGTTTTAGTCACTATGATCCAACGAATCATTGGTATTCATAAGTCAAATTGGCATAACATGTTATTTTTAGCACTTTGGGCATATTAAACCTCAGTGAAAACATCAATTGGTTTCACTCCTTTTCAACTGGTTTATGGTTTGGAAGCAGTGTTACCTATTCAATGCGAAATTTCGTCATTACAATTAGCCATAGAATTACTCCAAGCCACTTCTGAAGAGGAGAAATGTTTTTTATACTTAGGTCAGCTAGATGAGAATCAACCCACTACTGCAATAGCAATCGAGACTCAAGCGAAACGAATAAAATCTCAGTACGACCGAAATGTTACACCTCGTAATTTTTTGGAAGGAGACCTAGTTTTACTATATGATCAAGCAAACGATAAGCTATACATTGGAAAATTTGTACCTATATGGCATGGTCCTTATATTGTTAAGTGAAAGCTGGCAAAGGGGCCTACGAATTGGTAGATTTTGACGGTGTCTCTTTGGGTAAACCCAGAAATGGGCTTTATCTGAAGAGGTATTATGCTTAAATTTCAGTGTGGAGTTTTTTGTTAGATTAGTTTTTTTATAGCTCGTGTTTTTTAGATTAGAAAAGTGTGCCTAGTTAGAGAGTGCTTTTATCACTATTCCTGCTTATCTTGATTTTACTCTTAGTATTGCAGATGTTGACGTCTCTTCAAACATACATTGGTTTTGCTGATGGTGCTTATCGTAGTACACGAAACATTTCTTCCATAGCTTGGGTTATCTATTCACCCTCTGATGAGTTAGTATCTATGCATCATGTAATCCTTGGTCAAGCAACGAATAACATTGCAGAGTATAGTGCAGTGATTGAGTTATTATCTGAATCCATCTCATTTGGGATCCGGAGTTTGATTGTTAGGTTAGATTCTGAACTCGTTGTATTACAACTTAACAGGATTTATGCCATTAGAAATCCAGTGTTATTAAGATTATTTTTGAGAGTTCATCTCTTGGAACGTTAATTTGATTGCATTGAATATCAGCATATTCCAAGACATTTAAATACATTAGCAAATGCAATTGCTTCTCATTTGATAAATAGACATTTGCAATAATCAAAACAGTAAATTTAAAAGCATTCAATAACATGTTACACAAGATAGCCGGTAATAATGATATATCATAGAATAGAAGAAGTGTGTCAAAATATACATCGTCTTCGATCATAGGTTGAAAAACTATTATGAAACCAACTCAAGAAAATATAGAAAAGATAGATCAACGCCTTAGAATTCAGCCTCTTCGAGGGGGCAACCTCCTTTTCATTACATAAATGAACAATTCTTCGATGATACAAATGACAAAACCTCCTTTCTATATATAGGAGTCT
>APFE031116430.1:7981-37052 GCA_000404065.3 Pinus taeda
AGAAGAGATGTGGTGACTACATGCCTCTGAACTGTGTTACAATGAGGCTCGGAGGCCTATTTATTGTTGAGAAACAATGAAAAACCCTTCACATCCCAAAAACCTAACCCTAGAAGATGAAACGCCAAATTGTGGGCCCCGTTTGGGTAAATTGGTACATCAATTTCCCGGGGTCGTAACTTTGGCATATGATCTCTGTTTGACGCGTACAATAGCTCGTTAGAAAGATCTATCCGAGAACTACCACTTTGGGAAGGGAAACGTGGGTCCATGGACCCATGTTGCCCTTAGATTTCCCAAAAACATCGTTTAGGGCCTCAAAACGGCTCCGGAAGTTCAGGACCCAAAAAAGCTGCTAAAAATAGTAAGTTGTGCTACAATTAAGGAAACTGAAAATGCTGAGAGAAACAATGATGGGGGTCCAGATGGACTTGGCAGGTGGCCACCAATATCCACCTGGATCAAAATGGAACACAAAATATTGTAGAAATATAAACACAGAAAACAAATAAAACAAGAGAGACACATATATATGTGGTTCACATAGGAACAACAAATACTTCCTTTATATTATCCATCAAAATTAAAGATACAACCTACAACAGATCCACTGTAATTCCCTCTTCACTGTCGCACAATCTCTCCTCTCTTTCTCACTTAGAATACACATCTACATAGCCACAATAAAATTCCCTCATATATAGTGAGGGGTTTGCTTCTAGGGAAAAAAAACCTATATTAAATATAACTTGTACCATCAGATCATTTGCCTAATGAATGATTCAAATTGACTACGAAATTACAATATTTTACAACTGAATTTTACATCTATTTTTAGCTTCAAGGGCGTTGCCCATGAGCCTCGACAAGGAAGGTGGGGTGGGGGGGGGGTGGGGGGGCTCATAAAATTTCCATCAGCCCCTTAGATCTCCCTGCTGAAAATTAAACGATAGGTGGTGTTGCTGCTCTGTTACGAACTGGGGTCCAGCATGATGATACCTCCGAATAAATAAGATAATCAAGCTCCACACCCAATAATCTCCCACTTGGAGACTAATTATAGGAAATACACCGCTGCTTCATTTGTTGGACAATGAATCCACTTTGGACCTAACTGTTTCTCATCTTCATCATCATACTTGAAGACCAATTGAAACTGAGCAGAATCTCAGTTTCTCCCTGGTTACAACTTTTGTTAACATATTTGCAGGATTATGGCTAGTGTGTATCTTTTCTAGCTTCAAATGTCCATCTTCCAACACTGACCGTATGAAATGGTACTTGAGCTATATATGTTTAGTATTGGAATGAAATACAAAGTTCTTTGCAAGATGAATGTCACTCTAGCTATCACTGTATAGCTTGCCCAAATCTTGCTTCTTACCCAATTCATCCAGAAACCTTTGTAACCAAATGATTTCTTTACTAGCCTCTATAGAAGTAGCATAGTCTACTTCCATTGTTGAGAGTGAAACAACACTTTGAAATTTTGAAACTAAAATAAAATTTGTTCCACCTATAGTAAACACATACCCTGTGGTGCTCCTGCTGTTATCTCTATCACCCACCATATTTTCATCAACATATCCCTGTAGATTAATGTTTGAACCACCAAAGTATAATACTTGATATGTGGTACCTCTCAAATAATTTAGAATCCTCTTCACTGCCATCCAATGTTCTTTTCCTAGATTGCTCATGTACCTGCTTACAACTCCCACTACATGTGCAATATCAGGCCTTGTGCAGACCATTGCATACATTAAGATTCCAACTGCTGATGCATATGGAACTTTAGACATATAATCCATCTCTTCCTGAGTCTTGGGACACATCTCCTTATTTAGTTTTAAATGGATATCCAAAGGTGTAGTAACTGGTTTTGTGTTTTGCATATTAAAACATTCCAACAACTTTTGTATGTACTCACTCTGAGACAAAATTAATTATTGATTTTTCCTGTATTTAGTTATTTTCATACCAAGGATTTGTTTTCCAACATCCAAATCCTTCATTGCAAATGAATTTTCCAGTTTTCCATTGAGCAAATTTATTTCCTGAATGTTAGACCCTGCAACAATAATGCCATCTACATACAATAATAATATAATATAACAGTACCATCATTTTTCCTTTTGAGATAAACACAATGATTAAAGTGACATCTAGTATAACCTTATTCAAACATAAACCTGTCAAATTTAGATACCACTACCTTGGAGCCTGTTTTAAGCCATACAAACTCTTCTTCAACCTGCACATCAGTTTCTCCTTCCCTTTGACCTCATATCCTTGTGTCTACTACATATAGATCTCTTCCTCTAAATCCCCATGGAGAAAGGCCGTATTTACATCTAACTTCTCAAGATGCAAACCTTCTACTGCTATTAGACTTAAAATAGTTATGATTGAAGTCATTTTAACAACATGAGAAAATATCTCATCAAAGTATATACCTTTTTTCTATGCAAACCCCTTTACTAAAAATCTATATTTATACCTTTTTATACCTCCATCTTCTTCCTTCAACCTGTAAACCCATTTATTCTGCAATGTTGTTTTACTTGTAGGCAAGATGACTAAGTCTCAAGTCTGGTTATGTACCAAGGAGTCCATCTCTTCTTTCACAGTTAGCTCCCACTTCTTCCTAGTTTCTACCTACACTACTTCTTCATAACATTTTGGTTCACTGGAATTAGTCAACAATACATAATATAATGAAGGAGAGTATTGTTCAGACAATCTACTTATCCTGGTAGATCTTCTATCACCACTTTTAGGTGTTTGAGGTGCTTGTTACTATTGTGGTTGTTGTTGTTGTTGTTCTGGCTATTGATCATCATGATTTTCATGCACTTTACTTTTTTTGTGGTCTCATCGAGCAATGTGTATTCTCTATTTTCTTTTTCCTATTTCTTTTCCAACATCTGATCCTTATACAAAACCTTCTCATTGAATTTGACATCTCTACTCCTAATGATTTTTTGTTTTTCATAATCATAAAAGTGATAAAATAAAATCATTAACACCATATCCAATAACAGTATATTTATTTGATTTTTCCTCAAGCTTTGCTCTATTTTTTTTTATTAATGTGGACAAAGGCTTCACAACCAAAAGTCTTTAAAAATGAGTAGTTTACCTTTTTACTGTCCATGTGTTAGGGTCTAACCCTAACCCATTTATTTATGTAATAAAACAAATAGGGTCGAGTCATAGTCATAGTTAGTTAAAGAGTCAATAAATACCACATTAATAATTGTAAGTGGTTGACCCGCATTTAAGAAAGGGACATCTGTTAGTGGCAAACAGGCCATAATTAATAAATAAAGTGGTTAACCCATGTTATGCAAAGGACCATTAGTCATTAGGTTGTTGAAGGTAATTTAGCTATAAATAGTTGTAGTTAGAAGGGAAAGATCATTGAGTCTTATTTTGTAATCGAGCTCTACTCTATTGTAGGTGGTCCCCTCGAAGAGGCAAGCAAACATTGCTTTTATCTCTGAATAATAAAACAGTTGCTGCTTTTTTCACTTTATTATGTGTTTTGGGTTGTATTTCTTCACATATTTGGTATTCTGAAATTTCTAGCAGGTCAGGAGCATAACAAGTGGTATTAGAGCACTTTCCATGGCTGATGGTACCTCCATTTTTTCAGAAATATTTTTAGGCTAGAGACGTGTTCCGATATCTTTAAACCACGGGATCTGTTATTGAGTGCATAAACCTACAGGTTTTGGGAGGCATGCACGCAGGAAATACAAGAGGTGGTCACGCTTGTTGGACTCCCTTTATAACCCCTGTGGGTAGCCCTTCAAGTAGCATTGCATTAGATATAACCGCGCACGGACTACACTTCCATGTACCCTTCCCTGGACGCTTACAAGAGACTTAGCCCATAAGAATCAGGAAAACGAGATGATCATAGTGGTGCCATTCACTTGTCAGCTTCAATTTTTGAGCGATCCCAAAGTTTTTCGAAGTGACGTCAAGTAACCAAGATCTTTGTATGGTAGAAACTAGAGCTCAAGTCATGGCCAGTGAGAAGATTGAGCGGCTTGAAACAAGGTTGGATACTTTCCAGGAACAACTGGAGAACATTTCAACATTCATTGAACACCTCACTAAGAGCACGTTGAGGTTGCATCAGGAGGCACATAGTATTGATGAAAACCTTGAAGGATAATCTAACCATCATATTCACTTCCATGGAAATCACCAACATTCCCACCCTTGGCCACCCACGCTGGACATGTATAAATTCTATGGCTCTAATTTGGCAGTATGGGTAGCAAAAATGGAAGAATATTTCATTTTGAATGATATCCGTGATGATCCAACTAAACTACATGTGGGAACCATTTACTTGGACCAAGAGAGATGGAAATGGTGGTAATGGCATTTGAAATATTATCCTGGGAACATAACTTGGCAGGTGTTCTCAAATCCTTTTGTAACTGCTTTGACTGAGAATCTAATTTTTTGGGCTGTCTTACTAGGCTCCGATAGACAGGCACAATAAAAGACCACATTTCAGCATTTGAGACATTGGCCATCCGAATAGAAGGTCTAGGAGATGAATTCTACTTGGAGTGTTTCATCTGTGGTCTCAAAGAAGCCATCCAATCACATGTTTGGATGCACCACCCACCTACATGGATAAGCGCTTGCACAAAGGATGTCGAAGTGGAACTTGCTTTAGCTGCCCAGTCTACTCATCCAAATTTCATAGCCAAGGGGCATCCCACTCAGGCTCAGGGCCCTACCCGAACACTTAAGGTTCAAAAGGTGTCTCCCATAGAAATGGCAGAATGACAAAAACAAGGATTGCGCTACTACTATGATGACAAATACTTCTCGGGGTATAAATGCAAGGAACCCAAATTATTTCAAATTGTTGTTACTAGTCACCACTCATCTGAAGAGGCCCCACCCCTTGGGGGGCTAGAGGATGAAGCTAAGGAAACCCAACATGATAATTATCTCACAGTTATGCCAGATGAACTAGTTATCTCACTACATGATTTGGCAGAATTTTTTCACCCCAAACTCTCAAAATCAGAGGTTTTCTTAAACATCACCCCATAGTGGTATTGATTGATAGTGGAAGCACTCATAATTTCATCCATAAGTGAGTCACCAAAGTTGTTCATTGTTTTGTAAGGCAATCTCTAATTTCCAAGTCCTTATAGCTGATGGGGGGGCAATTAAATTTGAAAACTTCAAATGAGAGACTACCACCTAAATACCCACATATTTGTGATTAATATGGGTGGTTGTGACATTGTCTTGGGTGCTTAATGGATTCACACACTAGGCCCCATCACAATGGATTTCCAGGAGTTATATATGAGCTTTAAGCAGAATGACCACATTCATACACTCCCTGGACTCCTGGTAGGTGATCCTTTTATCATGAGCTCACATTGAATGGAAAATTTGTTGAAAAAGGGCTATCATGGATTGATTGCCCAGTTTAACACCGTCCAAGCCATATAATCAACTACTCTTTATATTCATCTTGAGATGCAATAGATATTAAACCACCACCAATAGGTATTTGACAAACCTAAAGAGATTCCACCCTCTAGAGGGGAACATGATCATAGCATCACCTTGGTCCTAGGGGCCCAACTGCCCAATGCACGCCCATATCGATATCCTTTCTCCCAAAATAATGAAATTGAAAAAATCATCAAGGAACTCCTTGAAGTAGGTGTTATTCATCCTCGCATCAGTCCTTATTCATCACCAATGGTCATGGTGCTAAAGAAAGATGGGGAATGGCACATGTGTCCAGATTTTTGGGTCTCAAAAAGCTCATTGTCAAAGACAAATTCCCTATTCTGGTTGTTGATGATCTACTTGATGAACTACATGGTGCTTAATTCTTTACCAAGCTAGATCTTCGCTTTGGCTATCCCAAGACTACTTTTCGAACTCATGAAGGACATTATGAATTTTTGGTCATGCCATTTGGTCTCCATAATGCTCCATCTACTTTTTAGAGCCTCATGAATCACCTGCTGAAACCATATCCCTGAAAATTTGTCCTCATTTTCTTTGATGACATTTTCATCTACAACTTAACCTAGGAAAAACATCTTCATCATGTAGACCTGATGTTGTAACTACTTCAAAATCACGGATTATTTGTCAAGTTGTCAAAGTGCTCTTTTAGCAAGGAATAATTCGAGTATTTGGGAACATTGTGGGTTGTGAAGGTGTTAGGGTTGATCCCAAAAAGATACAGGCAATGCAATATTAGCCCAAACCAAAAACCTTGAAGAGTTTGAGGGGATTCTTGGGTCTCACCAACTACTATCACAAATTTGTCTCCAATTATGGTCGCATTGCTAGACCCCTCACTAACCTTCTCAAGAAAAATTCACTCCTCTGGACTGATGCAGAACAATAGGCATTTGTGGCTCTCAAACAGGTCATGTGTTCCACTCCAATATTGGCACTACCCTACTTCACCAAATATTTTCTGATTGGATGTGATGCTTCAGGTACTGGTATTGGCGCTGTCTTAATGCAAGAAGGTCAATGCTTGGCTTTCACTAGCCAACAACTGAGTGGGAAACATCTGGGACAATCTAACTATGAGAAACAGATGATGGCCATCTTACATGCAGTAGATACCTGGTGACCATACTTATTGGGGTGACGTTTCCAAATCCGCACATACGATCAAAGTCTCAAATATTTTTTGGAGCAATGTCTATCCTCACCACAGAAAAATAAATGGCTGGCCAAAATGTTGGGATATGATTATGAGATAATTTACAAGAAAGGGCATGACAATGTAGTAGCGATCCTTTGTCTCGCCAATTTGAGGATGAAAGCACCCTGCTATCAATCTCTCTTCCCATACCAGATTGGATTGAAGAAGCCTACAAGGAATGGTTTTCACACCCTTCTCTCCCGCAACTCATTAATAACTTGAGAGAAGATCCTAATTCCTCAATTGGCTACTCTTATTAGGATGAGATTATTTGCTACAAGGATCGAGTAACTATATCACTGACGTCGACCCTCAAAACTCACATTTTGGCAGAGTTGCACTCATCTCCCACTGAAGTGCATGCAGGCTTTCAGAAGACTTATGCTCACACTCATCGTTCTTTCTTTTGGATGAGCATGAAAAATGACATTCTTACTTTTGTAGCTAAATGTGATGTGTGTCAATGCCACAAAGGAGAAACAATCGAGTTACCAGGAAACTTACAACCATTGTCAATCCTTGTCTCTTTCTGAATGGATGCTTCTATGGATTTCATTACTGGTCTCCCGAAGTCAGGTAACAAATTTGTTGTCATGGTAGTTATGGGTAAAATTTCTAAATATGCTCATTTTTTCACTCTACCCCACCCATTTACCCCCACCTTGGTGGCTCAAGATTTCATGTACCAGTTCTTCAAATTGCATGGCATGCCAACTTCCATTGTGTCTGATTGTGACCCGACTTTCACCAAAAAATTTTGGCAAGAAATTTTCAAGCTACAAGGCACCCAACTCCAACTAAGTACTACCTATCATCCCCAAACTAATGGTCAAACTGATGTAGCCAACAAATGTTTGGATACATACCTAAGGTGCTTCACTTCAGATATGCAGCATCAATGGGTACAGTGGCTACCTTTAGCTGAATGGTGGTGTAATACTAACTATCATGAAGCCACCAAGATGGCTCCATATGAAGAAACATATGGACAACTCCCACCTTCACCTAATTTCGTATATCCCTGAATGCTCTAAGGTGAAAACGGTTGATCAACTCCTACAAAACCATGCCGCCATGCTAGCTCATCTCAAAGATAATCTCTATCAAGCTCATAATCGAATGAAGCAATGGAAAACCAACATCATTCAGAGTACACATTTCAATAAGGGGATAAGGTATTCCTGGAGATGCAACCATATAAGCAAACATTGCTTAAAGAAAAGGGCTTCCAGAAATTAGCTCCAAAATTCTATAGACCTTATCAAATACTTCAACGCATTGGAGTAGTAGCCTACAAGTTGGCCTTGCCACCAACTTCAAAAATCCATCTAGTCTTCCATGTATCATGTCTCAAGAAAGTGGTGGGGAATAATTGCAGAATTCAAACTAGTATACCTGAATTAGATGAGGAAGGTTCACTCTAGATCCAACCTGAACAGGTCCTCAACACTCATGAAAGACATCTGCACAATCGTGCAATCAAGGAAGTCCTCTTCAAGTGGAAAGACACCTCTCTAGAAGAGGCAACCTGGGAACCAACCACTATTGTTCAGTAATTTCCACAGATTTAGCCTTGAGGACAAGGTTTCTTTTGATGGGGGAGGGTTTGTTAGGGTCCAACTCTAACCCCTTTATTTATGTAATAAAACCAATAGGGTCAAGCCATAGTCATAGTTAGTTAAAGAGTCAATAAATCTCGTATTAATAATTGTAAGTGGTTGACCCGCATTTAAGAAAGGGACCACAGTTAGTTGCAAATAGGCCATAATTAATAAATAAAGTGGTTAACCATGTTATGCAAAGGACCACTAGTCGTTAGGTTGTTGAACGTCATTTAGCTATAAATAGTTGTAGTTAGAAGGGAAATATCCTTGAGTCTTATTTTGTAATCGAGCTTTGGTCTGCTCGAGATGGCCCCCTCGAAGAGGCAAGTGAACATTGCTTTTATCTCTGAATAATAAAACACTTGTTGTTTTTCTCACTTTATTGTGTGATCTGGGTTGTATTTATGTGCATATTTGGTATTCTAGAATTTCTCGTAGGTCAAGAGCATAACACCATGCCTCCTATGGAATACCACCATCCAAGGAACTTGAAGGCCCTCTATTGATTATATAAACAACAATATCTACAACATCTGCTCAAAATTGTAAAGGTAATCATGCATGCAATCTCATGCACCTTGCATGCTCCATGATTGTCTAGTTCATCCTTTCTGATACACCATTTTCTTATGGTGTTCCTTGATCCGAATAAAAAATGGCATCAACCCATGGTTATGGGTCATCCATAAACCCACACGTCATCAAAGTCCATTTTCTAGACTGCACACTATCAATATCATAGTTGGTCACAAGAATTATAGGGTATCTCTATACTCGGATCTTCGTTCATCATGGTTATGGGTTAACCACATAAAACCATTCTCTTCAGTGGCTCTTCATATTCAACAAAGGCTTCACAGGAGGGTTCTTCACATAATGGGGACCATTGCTTCTTAAGGAGGGAGGAATGATCTGAATAGAAAATGGCATCAACCCATGGTATTCATCCACCCATGTTATTCATCCACCTATGGAATTTACCCATGGTATTGTAAGTGACATCCACCCATGGTATTTATCCACCCATGGTATTGTAAGTGACATCTACCCATGGTATTCATTCACCCATGGAATTGACCCGTGGTATTGTAACTGAAAAATACTATAAGTAACAAGTCACATTTTGTAAAAGGAAAGTTTGTCTGCCACAATGTTTCTTTTACAATTATTCTCTATTTTAATAAAAATTTTCTTTGTGGTTTTGTTTATTGGGAACTGTTATCACTCCAGGAAACTCTCCTAGGTTGCAGCTTGGAGATGCTTGGTAACATATAATCTTCAGTATTGTTCTTTGAACTACTGGAATGGATGATGGTTTGGATCAAGTCAGATAACCATTTAAGCTCTATTCTCACTCAAGACATGCATGAACACCCCCAACAACACAAGGCTTTAGACCACTAATGCTTAATAGTTTGTAGATTTAATGGATAGTTGGAGAATACTAACTATACCAGCAGATTGCATACATGAACATATGTGAATGGCTGGCTACAGGTAGCAAATGAGGTTATTGACTGTAAAGGCAGACGCATATATAATAACACATATAAATGACTAGCTACAGGCAACAAAGAAGCTTGCAAGTCTAATATATCGAAACAGAGATAAGATGGTAGTTATCTGGCCTTAGACACATAGAAAACATGAACAAAATGTTCAAGTGCAAGCATAGAATAGCAAAGAGAATGGACATTGAACATATAATGGAAAAAGAATCTTATATTGCTGGAAAGAATATGATAAGCTTGAATGAACATAGGAGAAATAATCTCCAAAAGTTGAACCCCTATTACATCTTACTAACACCTATTTATAGCCAGTTCACAGTGATCTTGAGCCTTTTGAGGCTTTAGGGGTCTTAATCTATTCCTCTATTTCTTCAACTGATTGATTCCCTCAATGCAAGCATGGCTCGGTGGTTTTCCTCTTCTGATAGAGGAATAACTGCATTAAGATATTTTGGTTAGTTGCTGCACTGTTTGGGCTGATGATGCTTCCTGATCTTGTTTGAATTGGTGGTGTGGCATTGTTGTGGCTCCCTGACTGCTTTATCATTGATTTGGCCCCTATCACTATCTCCCAGCCTTTGTGGGGTAGTGGAAAGGGTCTGCGTGCCTTTGTTTTCTCTTTCAATTGCAAACTATGACTGGATCTGTTATCAACCTAAAGCACGGCCATACTGTGAAATCCCGCCATTCCCTGTCCTTTTCAAACTTCAAAAAGTCCTCAAAGATGGTTCATATCCTCTCAGGTCTGCCCTTGTTGCTGTCGCAAGTCGCAAAGAAGCTTGCCCTGTGTATTTTCCTCGCATTGTGGAATATGCTCAAAACACTTAAAAACCGTGAAAAATCGGTCTTTTCGGGCTTCAAAAATTATTAATTTCCCTTCCTGGACCCTTTCGGGTCAGGGCTTCATCGCAATCGCCACTGGCCAATGCTCCCTTCATATTTTCATTATACAACGAAAATTTATGAAATACATTAAAAATGGGACTTCCATGGATTTGAAAATATATCCATTCTGCTTCACGAAACCCTTTCAGGTCCGGGTTATATCGCATCGACGATGTTCCCTGCTCCCTTTTTATTTCGTTATATAGTGGAAATACATAAAAATTCTTTAAAATGGCCTTGGTAGGGACTTCAGAAGTTATCAACTATCGCATATAATTACATCGGTTCTAGCTCATCGGGTCGCACCATATGCATATGTTAAAACCCCGCCCCTTTAGTGTCTGCCGATGTGATATTGTGATGTGATTTGATCACAATCATATATCGCTATATATAATGGCCCTGCCCCTTGGTCTCCCTGATTTGCGATCCGTTGATGCGATTTGGGCCGTCGATCTACGTGCGTGATCGATGACCCTTGTTTAATCGATTATCACCATTGCCATCGCCCCATGGTTTGTGCCGATTTTCCTTCGCCATTACGACCCGCCAATACAATCATTGGTGATTGCTGATTGGCGGTGTCTAGTGCTAATTGCCATTGCCTGCCTGTGCTGATTAGATCTACCGAGGGGATCCTCCAATTAGATGTGGGCCGTTGATCGGCTAGATCTAATGGGTGTTGTGCAACCACTATTTAAGCCTATTCCTGTGGGTTTTTTTTATGGTTTTAGAGTGATTTAGGCCTCCTGATAATGTATTTCCGCCCTTCTAAGGACTTTCGTCTTGCGTGGATTTTGATTGATGGATGAATTTAAGCACTTATGAAGACTCGAAGAGCATTAATGGATCCACTGGCATGATTTTTAAGCACGCTTGGAGACTTTGGGGCATTTTTGGATCCATTTTTGGGCTGTTTGCCTCCAAGGTTAACATTGGCTCCTTCTAGGGATGAAATCCTCCCTGTGAGGTTTCAAGGATCTCAGATCAATGCCTTTCCTGTAAAAAACAAAAATTAAATCTTCCTTCTAGTGTTCCATTGGGCATGTAGTATATTTTGTAATGAAATAAAAACTTGGAAAAACATATTTACAATAACAAGGCCTTAAAGCCTTAAACGAAATAAAGTATCAAGAATCACCCATTTATTGGGTTGCCAAAAGTATCTTCTCCTTCCAGACTATGAAAAATGAATGTATTGTTCTACTGAGCTTGAGCGATAACAAAAGGACCTATCCATGAGGAGTCAAACTTGCCATGATTTCCTCTCTTTTCCTTAAATGCATCCCATTTAAGAACCCAATCACCAACTTGGAAATTGTCCACTTTTGCTTTCCTGTCAAAAGTTTTTTGATTATTTTCTGATGAGCCTTTGACTTCTCAATCAACTGCTTTTTGATCTACTGTAGTTCAGCTAGGTTATTCATTCTTCTTACCATGTCATTTTCTTCATCTTGTTCTTCTTGCAAGAACTTAGCCACCGAGAGAATCAGTTGGATGGCGAAAACAACATCAACACCATAAACCAGTTGAAATGGAGAATTCCCTATGGATTTTTTGACGGTAACTCGGTCAGCCCATAGAGCAAACTTGAGCTTGGAATCCCAGCTCTTTTTGTTGTCCTCTAACAACTTTTTGATTACCCTTACCAGGCTCTTGTTAAATGATTCTACCAAGCCATTGAATGAGGATAATATGAGGTAGAATGCACCACTTGAATGCCCATGGATTCAGTCATGTCCATCAATTCTTTTGCCTTGAAAGCTGTTGCATTATCAGTGACTAGTTTGGTTGGGCAACCAAATCTAGTGAAAATATTCTTATTCAAAAACTTTATGACAACTTTATGATTGTCATTCTTAGTGGGTATAGCCTCAATCCACTTGGTAAAGTAATCAATGGCTACTAAGATCCATTTGTGTTGGCCATTGGAATGTTGGTTGATCTCACCTATAAAGTCCAAGCCCCACTGCTGGAAGGGACCATTGACATGTACTGGCTTTAGGGGTAGAGATTTTAGCTTCTGTCTTCTTGCAAACCTTTGAAACTTTTCACAAACGTTTACAAAAGAAAACACATAAGAGAACTGAGTAGGCCAATAATATCTGGGCCTCAAGATTTGGTGAGCTATGGTTTTCCAATAATGATGCCCTCCATAGATGCTAGAATGGATATGATGTATGACCTCCATAGATTGCTCTTTATCTAGACACCTTAAGAGGATTCCTGATGGGTCTTTCCAATAAAGTAGATTTTTGTCAATGTAGAATTTCGCTAATCTAAGTCTAATGGTACGAGCTTGACTTGAGCTAAGCCCTGGAGGGACTTCCAGCTTCTATAAGAAATGAACTATGCTGGAATACCATTCACATGTGGCTAGATTTTCAGCCAAGGATTGATTCTGCTTTTGCTCTTCTGATGCTTCCTCTGTCTTCTCATCATTTGAATTTAGACCCATGTAGTTTATGTCTAACAAGCTACAATTTTCTTCAACGATGAGATTAGCCAAGCCCTGGCCTTTGACAAGCTTAGTGGGCTTCACCTCTATGTCAAATTCTATGAATTTTGCAATCCATTTTGCCCTTCTTCCGTCAATATCTGGCTGGGTTAAGACATACTTTACCGAGGCTGAAGGTACATATGCAACTATTTTGGAATGCAGAATATAAATTCTGAATGCCTTTAAAGATTTTATGAGAGCATAAGCTGGCTTCTCAATAAGGTCATACCTTAGTTCAGTATCCCTATAGTTTTGCTGGAAAAGGCCACAGGTGTTCCCTGCCTTCATCATTTTTCTGCAACAGAACTGCCGCAAGTGTATCATAAGAGGCAAAAGAGAAGATAAAATACTCCTTAGTGTAATCTGGGTTGATTAGAGTGGGAGCTTCCATGATAGCTTGCTTGATGGCTTCAAAAGAGCTTCTTGAAGCATTTGTCCATTTTATTTCTATTCCTTTCTTCAGCATGGAAGTGATGTGCTTTACAAGCTCTATAAAGTTTGGAATGAAAATCCTTATAAAGTTAATCTTAGCCAAGAAGGATTGAGTGTCCCTTTTAGACCTTGGGATGGACAATGTTTGAATGGCTTGAACCCTGGCTGGATCAATTTTAACACCTTCAGTAGATACAATATGTCCCAGAAGTTTGCCTTCTTCTAGAGAAAAATGTGACTTCTTTGGGTTGATTGAAATTCCAAACTGTCTGCACTTTAGGAAGACCTTCTTCAAATGCTGTAAATGGTCTTTGTGGCTACTAGAGAAGACTGTTATGTCATCCAAATAAATAAGGACAAATTTGTCCTTCTCTCCCATGAAGGTTATGTCCATGGCCCTCTGAAAGGTAGCGTCAACATTCATCAGTTCGAAAGGCATCTTGGAGTACATGAAAGTGCCCCAAGGAGTAGTGAAGGCGGTCTTTTCTTGATCTTCAGGGTGTACAACAATCTGATTGTAACCTGAAAATCCATCTAAGAAAGACATGACACTAGCCCTTGAAACTCTTTGCAGCAAGTGTTCCATCATAGGTAGGGGATAGTTATCTTTTTTAAAGCACTTGTTCAGATTTCTGAAGTCAACACAAAGCCTGATTTCTCCATTTTTCTTTGTTACTAGCACAAGGTTGGCTATCCATTTTGAATACCTTAGGGGCAATATAATTATAGCATCCAATAGCTTCTTGATCTCTTTCTCAATCGAAGGCAATAAGAGAGGGCTGATAGGTCTTAGCTTATGCTTAAAAGGGGTGGAATTCTTTTCCAATGGGATCATATTGTTATGAAACCAGCTCAAAAAAAGAGAGAAAAGAGAGATCAATGCCTTAGAATTCAGCCTCTTTGAGGGGGAAACCTCCTTTACATTACCCAAATGAACAATTCTTCGATGATTCAAATGGAAAAGCCTCCTTTCTATATATAGGAGTCTAAGGATTCACAATATAACCCAACCGACCTAACAAAAATAATATAAAGCCACAAAAATAACAATAGAGGGATTCTATGGGGCACAGTAATAAAAATATGGGGACAATAGGGGCACAACAATATGAATAAGGGATACAAATATAATAGTAATGGGGTAATCACTAGTATTATAGGGACCTAACACTTATGTTGAATGATGTCTGCGTCATAAGTTTTAAGATCGCTATATTCTGAGGAAAAAATGTCAGTGAATTGCCTCATAAGGGTGCAATGCTCAGAATTTTGGGCAGAGGATGAATGAGAGGACAGATAAATGAATTTCGGGTGGGCTAGGCTCCCTATATTATGTTTACGAACAATGGTTTCATTTTCTGTTTCGGCGGGCTTATATAGCACATCATTTTGGTCGAAAAGCTTCTCTAGAGGCACCAATCCTTTTGGTATGTGATTACTAGGTAGCTGGAAAATGCTTTCTTGACCGATCTCATTTTTTAGCTTGGACTGGCTACCTTCTTCTTGGGTTTCATTTTCTTGGTCAATGTGTGTTTCAGCAAATTCCTCCACGACTTGTAAAAACCTGTTAATTTCCTCATTGTCTTCAAAAACTTTCCAATATTTGACATTGTCAGGCAGAGATGGTCTATATTTTACCTGAACTTCATACGTTAATTTAGGAGGCAAGGGAGAAATAAAAGTGCTAGCAGACACAGCAAGGGAGTTGGCAAGATGATTCTTCATTCTTGGAATGTAAGAAATGTCGAAATTATCAAAAGAGTCCCTGAGCCTCCATACCTCATCTCTTTAAGCCTTTAGCCTGGGATGCTTCGGTTGGAATGTTTTGTTCACCTGCTGAATAATGAGGTTTGCATCTCCAAACACTCTCAGATCTTTGATGCCCATTTCTTTAGCAGTGCTTAAGCCCAAAATTAGAGCTTCGTATTCTACGATGTTGTTGGTGACCTAAAAGGTTAATTTGCAAGCAAAATGGATGTATTCTTGTGTTGGGGACACAAGGACCACACCTGCCCCTACAACTTATTTACAGCAAGAACCATCAAAAAACATATCCCAAATATGTGGGTTTTCTTCCTTCGCGATTTGGAAAATGGGTTTCCTGAGCTACGTGGAGGCCAACTGAGATTCTTTAATATGAAGGATGCAAGCTCCAAAACCAGTGTCGATAGCATATATCGGATGATTTTTGGGATTCTTTTCATCACTGATTATGTAAGACAACTGCGACTCTCTGCATAATCTCTTGCTCTCACCTCTGAAAACTGGGACAATAGCATATGATATATAATTTTTTAATGATCCACCTAATCTCTTGATCCAACCTCTGGAAAGTAACATGCCAAAATTGGGAGGTACATCTGCTACCACAATGTGCATCATCATGCTTTTCATAGGCAGCTGAGACAAAGTGATGGCTAGGTCCTTGATTAACCCTAGACATTTCACTTTTCTAGAGTCAAAAGAAAACAGGTCATGATAAGACTTAGTCATGTCAAGACTCAACTCATCCATGACAGCCTTGGGCATTAGATTATGGCCGGCTCCAATGTCGAAAAGGTAGCTGTGAAGGATTTTATCATGAATAGTCAGAGAGACATAGAATGATGGGGAGCTGTCTTGATAATTTTCAGTCATTGCGCTGAGGATAATAGCTGGCTTGTCATCTTGCAGATTTACATAGTCAGTGGAGGCTTGGATGGCTTTACGTTCAAGGACCTCGAGGATGGATCTTTTGAAGGACTCATTCTTCACTAGTTCAGTTAGAGGCATGGGTATTCTTAGCTTCTGAATTTATGATAGAAAACTAAAAGGAGAAGAGGACTTGTCAAGGCCTATTACCTCATGAGCTGGAGCTTTGAGGATGATGGGATCGACTGCCAGTTGTTTTTTATTATTATCTTGTGGTACTATAGGGACAACAACTCTTTGAACAGGAGTTTCCTTGGCATTATTTATCTTCGACCTTAAATTATATCTTTGCTGATCTACAACTTGTAGAATAGATTCACCATCCCATTCCTAGCTGATTTGGTCATTGCATAATGACTTTTCATATGCAGCCGAGGTAAAAAAGGAAGCATTTCCTTTGTCTTCTAGACAATGGATCTCATCATCTTCTTCGAATTGCTCTTCTTCCATGACTGCATTTTGAAAAGGAGCCTTCACCCTTTGGTCTTCATTTGCATTTTTGTTTCTTTGCGAAATCTGCAACTGCTCATTCATTCTTCTATATGGATTTGGATTTGGATTTCTTGGGGCAAAGGTATTAGGCATTCTTCCTTTCCTCGGTTGCTACTCAACCTTCAATTTAGAGATTTTAGAGGCTAATGACTCGATCATTTTGGTCATTTTATCTATCTTAGGATCAGAGGATGATGAAGACTTGGCCCTCTCTCTTCTTCTATCAACATTTCCCTTGAGTTTCTCCATAGCCATGATGTTTGATTCCACTTCCAAGGCTGCATCTTACATGTCGGCTAAAGTAGCACATCGCCTCTCTCTCAACTGTAGGCAGAAGTCAGAATCAAAAGCACCGGCATAGGTCAGTTTGGCAGAGGTAGTAGTGGGTTTTACTTCAGCTGGAATCTTGTTGTACATACGGTTAAACCTTTTATTGAAATCAGATAGAAACTCACCATTTTCTCTCTTTAAGTTGCCAAACTCAGTGTGGTAGTAGAGGAGGTCTTTTTATCCCCCCAATGATTTAGGAATGCATCATTTAAAGCTTCAATATCTACTATAAATCTGGGGGTTAGTTCTCTGAACCATTTTCTAGCCTCTCCATATAGGCTTTGGACAAAGACTGTCATCCACACATCATCTTCACTAATGTCCAGATTATAAACATAGCTATAGAATGACTCAAGATGTTCTTCAATAGTAACTCCTTCAGTCCCAGTGAACATAGGCCTATATTTTTGATATTCTCCAGTAGGCATGGCATTCAAAGGAGTGGGGAGTATTAGAGATCCATACCTAGCAGCTATGATTCTTTCCATTTTGGTAGGTGCTTGTGGACTTGCCATAGCTGTGGTAGCTAAAAGAGTACTGGAAATCTGAATGATAGAGGGTTGAGGAGTGACTGACAGGATTAAAGGAGTATGATGGATAGGAGGTGAGGTTTCCTTTGGACTTAAAGCAAAAGGGGAACCTAGAGAATAAGGAGCTTTATGAATCCCTGAGAGTTTTTCTTCACTGCTAGTATTAGATGCTATACTCTCAACATGTGTTTGTTCTATTACAAGCCTTTATTTTAGAGATATAGGAGATTGTTTAGGCTCACCTGAACCTGATGCTCCTTTCTGCAATAACTTTCTCTCTTTGATGATTTTTTCAGGATCAGGTACTGGGTCAGCGTGTAGCTTTTGAGGATTTCTCCGAGTGTGCCTCACAAACTGAGCTAGAACTATGAAGTGGAGTCGCCAAGAGGTTCAACCTCTAGTAAAGTCACCAGATAGATGATTACAACCAAAAATGTGCCCAGACTTTGTCTATCATCAAAGCTGGATCTGTGTCGTTTCCCAGGGAATCTGAGCTTCAGTTTCCTCTCCCCGGCAATGACGCCAATTATGTTATCACTCTAGGGAACTCTCCTAGGTTGCAGCTCAGAGATGCCTGGTAACATATAATCTTCAATATTGTTCTCTAAACCACTGGAATGGATGATGGTTTGGATCAAGTCAGATAACCATTTCAGCTCTATTCTCACTCAAGACATGCATGAACACCCCCAACAACACAAGGCTCTAGACCAATCATGCTCAATAGTTTGTAGATTTAATGGATAGATGGAGAATATTGACTATACCAACAGATTGCATACATGAACATATGTGAATGGCTAGCTACAGACAGAAAATGAGCTTACTGACTATACTTGCAGATGCCTATATAATAACACATATAAAAGGCTAGCTATAGGCAGAAAAGAATCTTGTAACTCTAATACATTGAAGCAGAGATAAGACGACAGTTATCTTGCCTCAGACAAATAGAAAACATGAACAAAATGTTCAAGTGCAAGCATAGAACAACAAAGAGAATGGACATTGAACATATAATGGCAAAAGAAGCTTACATTGCTGGAATGAATATGAGAAGCTTGAATGAAGAAAAGAGCAATAATCTCCAAAAATTGAACCCCTATTACATCTTACTAACAAATATTTATAGCCAATTCACAATGATCTTGAGCCTTTTGAGGCTTCAAGGGTATTAATATATCCCTCTGTTTCTTCAACTGATTGATTCCCTCAATGAAAGCATGGCTCGGTGGTTTTCCTCTTTTGACAAAGGAATAACCACATTAAGGTATATTCGATAGTTGCTGCACTATATGGGTTGATGATTCTTCCTGATATTGTTTGATTTGGAAGTGTGGCATTTTTATGGCTCCCTGACTGCTTTATCTTTGATTCGGCCCCTGTGCCTCTCTCCCAGCCTCTGTGGGGTAGTGGAAAGGGTCTGCATGCCTTTGTTTTCTCTTTCAATTGCAAACTATGACGGTTTTTGTTATCAACCGAAAGCACAACCATACTGCGAAATCCCACCATTCCCTGTCCTTTTCGAACTTCAAAGTCCTCAAAGATGGTTCATATCCTCTCGAGTCTGCCCTTGTTGCTGTCACAAGTTGCAAAGAAGCCTGCCATGTGTATTTTCCTCACATTATGGAATATGAGTAAAACACTTAAAAACCATGAAAAATCGGTCTTTTCGGACTTCAAAATTATTAATTTCCCTTCCTGGACCCTTTTAGGTCTAGGATTCATCATAATCGTTGCTGGCCAATGCTCCCTTCATATTTTCGTTATACAACGAAAATTCATGAAATACATTAAAAATGGGACTTCCACGGATTTGAAAATTTTCCTTTTTACTTCCTGAAACCCTTCAGGTCTGGTTTATATCGCATCGGCGTTGTTCCCTGTTCCCTTGTATTTCTTTATACATTGAAAATACATAAAAATGCTTTAAAATGGCCTTGGCATAGACTTTAGAAGTTATCAACTATCGCATATAATTACATCAGGTTTGGCCCATCGGATCACACCATATGCATATGTTAAAACCCCGGCCCTTTGGTTTCCATTGATGTGATATTGTGATGCGATCTGATCGCAATCGCATATCGCTATATGTAAAGGCCATGCCCCTTGGTCTCCCTGATCTGCGATCCGCTGATGTGATTTGGATCGTCGATCCGCGTGCACGATCAATGATCCTCATTTAATCACTTATCACCATTTCCATCACCCCATGGTTTGCACTGATTTGCCACCATTGCGACCCACTGATTCGATCATCGATGATCGCTGATCGACGGTGTCCAATGCTGATTTCCATTTCCTTCCTGTGCCGATTAGAGCCATTGATGCAATCCTTCGATTAGATGTGGGTCGTTGATCGGTCAGATCTAACGGCTGCTGTGCAACCACTGTTTAAGCCTGCGCCAGTGGGTTTTTTTGTTTTTATGGTTTTAGTGTGATTTAGACCTCTCGATAGTGTATTTCCGCCCTTCTAAGGGCTTTCCTCTTACGCAGATTTCTATCGATGGATGAATTTAAGAACTTATGAAGACTTGAAGAGCATTAATGGATCCATTGGCATGAGTTTTAAGCACACTTGGAGATTTTGGGGCATTTTTGCATCCATTTTTGGGCTGTTTGCCTCCAAGGCTAACAGGAACTATCCTCTTTTTCTTCTGGAATTTCAAATTTTTAGGTCTTGGGGACCTCTCCCCCAAAATCCATTTCAATCTTTTAGATCTTAGGGGCCTCCCCCCAAGATGTGGATCATTCCTGAAACTTTCTTCTCTCTGTGAATTCCATGTTCTGAAAAATACTTATCAAACTCTTTACTACAATATTCACCTCCATTGTCTGATATGAGACACTTCAACCTTTTCCTGTCTCATTCTCAACAAAATCTTTCCACTTCTTGAAAGTATCAAATACATCAGATTTATTTCAAATACAATAAATCTACATTTTTCTGGTTGCATTATCAATAAAAGTAACATAATATTGAGAACCACCGAGAGACAATACCTGAGTAGGTCCCCATACATCTGTATCCAAAAGCTCTATTTTTTCGCTCTTCTTTTCTTTTCCAACTCTGAGGAATCTGACTCTCTTTTGTTTTCCATAAACACAATTCATACAGAGTTCTAAATAAACATGATTCAAACCCTGTAATAAATTTCTTGAGTGAAGAATTTACATCCCTTTCTCACTCATGTGCCCAAGCCTATAATTCCATAATGCTATATCTACTCCTGTAGAGGTTAAATCAATAACAAAATTAGAAATACTATTGCATAAATACAATGTAAAAAACCTTTTCTCCTTTTGCTATTACCCGGGCTCCTTAAGTGACCTTCCAGGTTTTATCTGTAAATGTAGTTACATATCCTTCACCTCCCAACTTCCCTGTTGAAATTATATTTTTCTTCAGATATGGAAGGTGCCTTACCTCATTCAGTAGCCATTGGTTTCCATTCTCTTGTTTTATGAAAACCTTACCCATTCCAATGATTTTACAGGGTTTATCATCACCCAAATGAACCTATCCAAAGTATCCTTGAACATAATCATGAAAATGTTTCCTATCAAGTGTGGCATGGAATGAGGCCCTTGAATATACCACCCAGGCATCAATAATATTTTCTAATGAAAGAATCAAAATGTCTTGCAACATATCACCCATCATATTTGCTTCATGATTATTTTCTTGCTGCGTGTCTCCTTCTTTTACCTTCCAAGACTTACAATATTTCTTTAGGTGTCCTTTCTTCCCACATTTCTAGCACACTATCCCCGATATGGACTTGGACCTGCCTTTCCTTGAATTATTGTGAAATCCTGGGCTCTTTCCCTTTTCCATTTTTCTTTCCCTAGTCTTTGCAGTCAAAGCATTACTTGATGTCTTGCCAGAGCTTTTCCATCGCATTTCCTTGCTAAGCATTGCACCAACAACATCATCAAACTTTAAAGTACTAGATCCATAGACAGAGTTACTAATGGCCATAACTAAACCATTCCAAATTTCTAGAAATGAGCACAGAAACAACAGAGCCCTAACTTCATCATCAAAATTTACCCTTACAGAACTTAACTAACTGGTAACCATATTAAATTCATTTAAATGATCAGCAACAGATCCACCTTCTAACATCTTCATATTAAATAAATGCTTCATATGAAATACCTTATTGGAGGCCAAGGGTTTTTCATATAGTTGGGCCAATGTTGACATTAAACCCTTTATTGTCGTTTCCTTTGAGATATTAAAGGCTACCGACGCTGCGAAGCACAACTGTATTGTTCCAAGTGCCTTTCTGTTGAGAATATCCCATTTTATGTCTATCATACTTGTCAATGTCTTTCTGCTCAATGGAAGGTACAGATCTTTCTAATATAGATAATCTTCCATCTGCATCTTGCACAACTGATAGTTTTGGTTGTTAAATGTTTTGCCCTAAACCTACCATCTTCCGCCATTTCTCCCACTCGAAATAGGAACCCTTCTCTCCTATGAGTTTATGATCCAAATATACTTTCAACTTTGATACCAATTGTTATAAAATTATATATTACAGAGAAATGGAACACATAAAGATTACAGAAATATAAACAAAGAAAACACACAAAACAAGAGAGACACAAATATATGTGGTTCACCCAATTTGGGCTACGTCCACAGAGAAACAACCAGTATTTCCTTTATATTATCCAACAAAATGAAGACATACAACCTAAAATAGATCTGATGTAATTCCCTCTTCACTCTCACACAATCTACTCTCTCTTTCTTGCTCTAAAAACACATCTACATAGTCACAATAAAATTCCCTCATATATAATGAGGGGTCGCCTTTTAGGGTAAGAAACCCTAAATTAAACATAATTTCTAGGGTGATATCATCCACCTAATGAATGACTCAGATTGACTACGAAATTACAATATTTTACAAGGCAATTTTACATCTATTTTTAGCTTTGGGGGCGCTTCCCCCGCTGGGGGGGGGGGCTCATAAAATTTCCATTGCACCCCCTTGGACCTCTCTGATGGTGATTAAATGACGGGCGATGTTTCTGCCCCATTACGGATTGGGGTCCAATGTGGCGATACCTCTGAATAAAGAAGATAATTAGGCTCCACACCCAACATCCTCTTCAAAAATTTAGCTTGTAACCAATCTTGGTTTCTTAAGTGAGAACTATGCAACTTGATACTACCATAAAATGTGTCCATGCTTCTCTGTTCATTTGATGAATTGTTATCACATATCAACTAGAAACCAAAGTACACAAATACCATAGATTGATTAGGAACTTGTTGTACACCAGGGCCTAAAATCGATCCAACCATGTAGATTGATTCACTAACTATCTTATGAACTTACTTCCATCTATCAAGATACATGGGCACCAACTGCTATACTTTCTAGTCTCTAGGAAAGAAATCTAGATACAGGATGTGTTCATTTCAGCCTTACATTCTCTTTACACTTTTTAATCAAGCCTTATACTGCATCACTCGACAAATAGTTCAATGAGAAAAACAATCATAGCTAGAACACCCTTATAGCTACAAAAAATTTTACTATGTAGACTCAGGAATGATCCTATTAGACTCCTGCTGCAGTAGGTTACTCATATTTCATGATTGACATTTTTACAGGCCAAATATGTCATACTTTGCATGCTGCAATGCTCCATATTTGCTAAACAGTCACCAAAGAAAGAGACCATGAAAGACTGCTACTTAAAGTTCATCTACTGCATTCCAATTTTGAAGAGTCATTCCAGTTTTGTAGAATTTTCAGCTAAAGGGAGGTCCAAACAGGCTAATCTTGGTCTCCCTAGGTCTCAATTTCCTGTTTTAAAATATAGAGAATGAAAATCTGTCCAAACAGCTTAATCTTGGCAAATTCTTAGATAGGTAGAGAATCAAAGGAGCCCAACTGCTTAATCTGGGCCCTTGGAAGAAATAAGTGTAGATGTAGATAGGAAGACAGAAAAAGAAAAAGTTGAAAAGATGGGTCTGCAAGTCCAAGTGCACCCAAACCAAAAAGAAGAAAAAATGTTAGACAAGTAGGCTGGGTAGGTAGTTTTGAGGTTGCAGAATGTTAATTTGTGATCAACCCCACATTTTCAAATATTACACTCATACAGATCACAGTCAGCAGGCAGCTCCCATTTGAATGACTTCAAGTGAGGCATGACTAACTTCCACTTCTTCTTATTCCCTAAATAACTTACTAATTTCCCCTGAAGAGATCAAGATCTGCTTGATATCTCTTAGTTCATCATTTTCCATTTCACTTGACTTGGTGAAAGATCTGCTTCACTCAAGGAGGGTCCATATTTTCTCTATAAAGTTCTATCTCCCCTTTGAAGCCTAAGATCTCTGAAACTTAGCACTTTCTTGTCATTTCCATATTAACTATTGACATTATTATTTAACTCCCTATATTTTTCCCCATCCCCCTACTGAAACTATGTAAATAATCCCCTAATGTAAATATCCCCTCCCCCTGGTTGAAATCTAACCATAAGTATCCCTCTGGGAATTACTAAGTCACCTGGACCTTAGTAAGAGCCCCCATCTCTGCATAAATTTCCCCCCAAGGTGTTTGGACTCCTTCTAAAACACAAAGAGACCCTCTCCAAATGAACCCCCCCCCGGGCATTTTCTTTGGAATTTATTAATGTTTATTTAATAAATCACCAAGCGCCGAAACCCATTAACCCTTAACCTAAAGTTCTAAACCCACCCGCACCGCGAAAAATTAAAAAATTAGCGCGCGTGCACTTATACTAAACTCCATGCTTCTTTGCCTCCCGTCCATCGTCCGATCGCCTCCCCCAGATCTGATGGCTATTATCCATATCGGGCGCCCTTTTGTATGGGAACGTTAGCACCCGATGTCCGACGGTTTTACCGTCGTACACTGGGACAGCTAGCGGCTTCCCATTGCATCGGGCCACCCCTAACAAAAACCACCTCCGTACCAAAGGCGATCTGATGAACTACAAAACCGCCCTCCCCTCAGGTTACAGGAGCGCCGCGTCACCCCGCCACGTCGCCTCCACCTCACCCCTCCTTGCCTGCGCCCGACCCACGTCACCCGCCACGTCATCACCCCGCCGTACTGCCACGTCAATATTCATACCAAAGGACCCCACTGTTGACGTCATCCGCCGTACCATTGACGTCATGCTGACGTCAACAGCAAAAAAATGGAAAAAACGCACAAGCGTGAAAGTCAAGCTTCAGAGCTCTGGAATGAAAAACAGAGGCAGTTTTTGATGCGCGATTAGTGCGAAGCGCTAATCATGCATCGCTACGGGAAATGAGCCATATTGGAGAATCTTTAGAGAATCTTTTGATTCCTTATCCCTTTTTGCACCGAAAAGGCCCGAAAAATCCCGATTTTGCCGATTTAAACGAATTTGAAGACAGAGAGAGACCAGGAACAGAGATTAAAGAGTATCAGATCAAATATGCAGATAAAAACATGTCAAAGAGTATCAGGAAGTGGCGGAGACTATCAATGTAGAGGAAAAGTGTATCAGAGGAGATTTTCCCAGGGCTCGAGGCAAATCCAACATTAAAAGGAAAGCCCTGAAAATCAAGAAGCAGTTGAGAACGCATTGAAAGCTCACCAGCACAAATGACTGCACATTAAACTCACAGGAGATCAATGGACCAGAACTCAATGCACAATTATGACAGAACCACTGCACCAAGTCACATAGGACACCCCATCAACTCAACTTGATCCAGCTGCCTCTGGCGCAGCCCAAAGGACTTACTTGCATTTAATTCTAGCAACAATTAGGTTTTTAGAAATCTTTTTCCTGCAGACCTGTTGAGGTCGGTTGTAATAAATAACTTTAGATATTTTGCCTATATATACCACCCTGAAAAATGTAGTAGGGGTTGGTTGGTTGGTTAGTTTCTCAATCTTTGTTATTTCAATATTTCGCTCAAGCAGAGACTCGCACTGTAACTGTGATGCTTTCTATAATCAAAGACTGCTGAAAGAATGGATTCTGAAACTATTTGTTGTGTTTAATTGGCTGAGGAGTGGCTGTGGAATTCTTGTGCTTCTACATGGTTCAGTAAGTGTTTCTTAACTCTGTTAGTTTTTCATGTTTGTTTTACCATCAATCTGCCATCTAAATTGCAGAAAAGAAGAATAGTTTAGGATTTGCTTAGCTACACCTTAGGCTCAATTTCTACAATTTTTCATGTTTTCATCAGGAATAGTTATGAACATGCATACTTAAATGATCTTGTTTACGCTGTTTCTTTCACTTATGAATGATAGTTTAGGAATTCTTAACTGCTCCTAGACAACCATTCATTCACTTCTCCTCCCTGTTAGTTTTGATGAAAGATTCTTACTTGCCTTTCATCCCTGACCATCATTCCATCCTTTCAGAAAATTGATAATTGTCTCATGTGTGGCTATCCCGCTCCATAATCCTCTTGTGACCAAGAAAACGCAAAATCAAACCTTAATCCATGACTCCATGCCCAATGGTTTGAAACTTATTACACTTTACCTTGCCTCTCCACTTGAAGATATCTTCCCTCCATCTGAACTTCCATCCAAACTTAAATCAAAACCCTTGAACTCAATAGCTAGCCTAAAATCTTCATCAACAAAGCTAAATCATCAAGAGAGAGCCCTATCTGATTGCAGGTGGGCTAGAACCTGCAATCCAAAGATTGGTTTGTGGTTACCTTGGCCGTATCCCTTCAGGAGCTTAGGGACAACCTCAGTGATAACATAATGGCGACTCCACTGGGGAAATCCTCAGATAATCTCACAAAACCAGTCTGAAGCTCCACAGAGGAAGAAACCGACCTTCAAAAGTCTCGGTCAACCTGTGTTTTTAGAAAAAATTTCCCAAAAAACAAGTTAGAAGCTGGCTCCTAAAAAGCAAACGTGTCATACAAGATCAAACCCTGATCTTAATCGCCCAGCTACTTTTGAAAATCCGAATTTAATCCCTAAGATCATTAGAAAACAAAAGCAACAAGAAGATCCAACTGCTTCGAGTCCTGAAACAGTTCAGCCAAGCGGTGTTCCAACCCCTGTCAAAGTTCTATTTCGGTCAACCTCAAGTTCCCCTGGTCCATCATCCCCTTCTCCAAGCAACTCTTCTACACCTCCATCCTATACTCCTACTACCACTACTACTCCTTCTACCCCGGTTGTTCCTGTTATCCCAGTCGCCCCAGTTTTTCCACTTATCCCCATTAACATGGCTAATAGATATGCGCCCTTAAAGCTGCCTGCTAATCTCGGGGCTATGCCTCAGGACTACCAGACAAAAATTACTTATTTTGAAGGAACAAACTCCTGCACATCCCTATAGCATACAAAGAAAATGCAGGATTACTTTGAGAGTTATGAGATCGAAGATGACAGTGTGAGAATGAAGATTTTCGTTCAAAGTTTGACCGGTGATGTCAAAACCTAGTTTAGGGCACTTACACCCAATTCCATTTTAAATCCTGAAGCCTTATACCAGACCTTTATTAACAGATGGGAGAAAAAGAAAGATCCCCTACACATACTATCTGAGTATGATACTATCAAAAGAGGACCTCAACAAAACGGTTTTGGATTATTGTGCAAGGTTTAATAATGTTTACAATGCAATACCACAAAATTTAAGACCTCCACCTGATCTCGCTTTGTACAAATTCCCTCATGGCTTTGATGTTGAGATGGCATATCAGTTAAGGGAAAGAGCCCCTCAAAGCCTTGTAGAGATGCAAGATTGTTCGCATTATGGCTAAAGTGTTGTCCTTGATGGCAACCCATTCAGGTTATAGATCACAGTACTTCAAGTCAGCAACAAAGATTGATGATCAGCTATCAAATATTGAAGAAAATAAGGGGTACGCAGGTACACCTTACAGAAGGTGCGTACACGCAGGCCAGTGTTATATAAAGTGCGTACATACCCGCAGTTATCTCGTTCAGGAGGTTCGTACCCCCAGTCGACTTACTTCAGGGCAGAGAAAAGCACACGTGGGGTTTCTTATGTTTAACTCTTGGTATTTAGCCAAGGAATTGTGTTATTATGGTTTTGGCCTGTGGTATTGATCCATGATTTGAGGAAGAGCTTGCCTATATAAAGCAAAGGAGATCATTTGGCTTGAGAATGCTTTTGGGTTGAATATCTTAAGAAGCTAGATCTGAAATTCTAGTGATGGGTTATGAGAGATAGATAGATCTAAATCAAGGAGAAACATGAGAACTACAAGTCGGATCTACTAATGGGTTGATATCTCCTCGGCGCATGTTCAGATCTGTAGATCTGACAGTTTGGGTTATTCTTGAAGTCTTGAAATTATCTATATCTGGAGGTACGCAAGTACAGTGAAAGAAAAGTGCGGAGATATGCAGGCATAGAAGCGCTATAGGTGCGTAGATACGTAGTCCCAGAAGCGCTGCAAATGCGGAGGGGCGCAGGCAGTTCATTGGACACAGAGCGCACGTACGCAGGAAGTCTGTGAGGCAGAGTGCGCACATACGCAGGAAAGCAGTTGGAAACGATGTGTACTGATACGCAGCTGTTATATGGGTGAAGCTGCATACTTCTCATGAAATCTACTTAGCTATCCATGTTTATCACTACTGTGTTCTGGGTTTTGAAGTGATGTCTGATTTCTGGTATTAAGTTCTGATAACAGCAGTGATTGATTAAATGTTTATACATTGATGGATGAATGGATCAAGTTCTTAATGACTCATCTTTATGTAATCTGATGGACTAGATCTGGTTGATGACTCACTTGTATATGTATTGATCTAGTGCTTGGCTAATTCAGAAGATTGTTTATGTGCTTCAATGTTGTTGTTGGGTCCAGTATGAAAATTGGATGAAACGTGGCCCTTTCAGATTATGTGTTGTGCTTCAGTGTATCCAGTATGAAAATTGATGAAACGTGGTACCTGGAGGAGAGAAGATTGTAGGCCGACACCTACGTACAAGTACTTAAGCTAGTACAAAAGCAAAGGGGAATCTTTGGAGCATTGTAGCAGGTAGCAGCCTGCGTACTAGTAAATGGATCGGCTAGTACAAGAGAAAAGGGGGTTGTAGCTCCCGTATTGGTATAAGACTGCACCAGTACAAATATTGTAAAAGGATTTTCTTATTAAGAGGAAGATTGATATGACTTGCAGCAGGTGGTTTTCTCCCGCATTGGGTTTCCACCTTATATCATGGTGTTCATGTGTGTGCCTTATGTGTGATGATCTATTCTATTTTACTGCACCTGTTTACTGCTAATATGGTTGATAATGTTCTAATGCACTCATCTAACTGAATCATAAGAAGTTGTGGAAGTAGCATATATGAATCTGAGTTTGGAAATGAAA